>JASXTE010000397.1:0-50022 GCA_030280995.1 Hemileia vastatrix
GTTCATCCTTGTGCTTCGAGACCAACCATCTGGGAGACTCTGGGATGATCAACATTCCAGCAACGATGATGAGGGCAATGAGGAAGTTCAAGCCGATGGGAATTCGATAACTGGCTGTCGAATCGATGGACTTGGTACCTGGAACGGATGAATTGGAGAAGAATATCATAAGTTAGAAGATAACAGAGAGAATGGCGTTTTTGCTTTTCTCTCTCTATTTTGACTCACCTTGATCAACACAAGCTCCGATCTTTGAAGACGCGAAGGAGAAAAAGCCAAACAGTTTGTCAGTCCGAGACGATATCTCGTACTTCAACATGCTACGCTAGGCTTTCAAGATGGATAACTCACGACTTGTCCAATTGCTAGGAAGAGTTGCCACGAACTGACTACAGCTCCACGGATTGCAGTTGGTGCGACTTCAGACAAATAGAGCTTTGAAAGACGTAGTCGGAATGAGATGAGAGAAGGTCAGAGCGAGACGACTACATGTTCAAAATGCTCTCTCATTAATCGTATTCGAACTCACAGGAGTAGCATTTGAGATGATTCCCACACCCGATCCCAGAACGAATCTTCCAACAGTCAACAGAGGGATGCTTCCGACCAAGATCAATTGAAGAATTGTTCCAAGACAGACCAAAGCAGATGCGGCCAGGAAAGCTCCCTTTCTGCCTGTTGCTTGACCGATGAAACCAGCAGCGAGCGATCCAACTAGCTCTCCAGCTTGCACAATGGAAGCCAACAGAGACTGATCTGCAGAAGAAATAGCGTACTCCCCCTTCGCATTGAGAGTACCGAAATCTGTCACATTTAGAGAAAGGATGAGAGAAAGAAGAAGAGGAAGGGGAGAGAGAGGAGAGAGAAGAAAGAGCGAAACGGGAGGATTATTCAATCATAGATCAGCGGCCGGCTCGCGAGGGTCGTACAAACATTCTCCCAAAGGAGTTCTCTGTCGTCTCGGTCTCTCTCACCTTCGAGGAAGCGTGGCATTGCCAGAATTCCAGCAAAGTAAGTTCTGAAAAGCAGACAAGAGGAGGAGAGGCGCTTCAAAAGTCAGTAGGCGATCCCAAGCAGGAAAGAGACGAAGCTGCCAGCATAGGCAATCTCTCTATGAGAGCCAGAGCAAGAGATCTCGGAAACTCACCCATCATAACCATAAAGAATAGCTCCCCAAACTGCAATAGCGCAGAAAAAGAGAGGTCTGATGTTGGCTTTGGCTAACAGCTTTGTTTCTCCTACCACGGGGCCTGTGTTTGTGACTGCGACTCCACCCATCTTTTGAAGATCTTGATGTAGAAAGTAAGGTCGAGATTGTTTGAGAAGAAGAAAGAGTAGAAGAAGAGGAGGAAGAAAGAGAAGAAGAGAGGAAGGAGAGAAAGGAGAGGATCGAAAGGATGGAGAAGAAGAAAAAGTTGGGGATCTCTTCAGAAGGTGTTCTTCTTATACTTTTTCAAATCGATTTGATCTAGTGGATCGCAAATTCGATCAGGTCTAAAATTTAAAAGGGGGAAGAAAGTGGAAAGTCGAGGAGGAAGATGAGAGAACAGAAACCTTCGGAGGATCTGCCCACTAGCAGAAAAGTGCTTCACGTGGAGCATTTACATCATCCTTTTGCTTTTTGAAGGCGGGGACTCCAATTTCTCCAATTCCAAAGAGCAGAGACGTTGCAAATGAAGGGCTTGAAATCATGGGGTAAGGAAGGTGCGGAGAAGTGAGTTTGGTCCTAGGGCTCTTGCGAGTCCTTTTGTTGTTCGTGGCTTGCTCATACGGCCTCTTCTTCGACTACTATTGTATATACTGCCTCTCTGCCGATTAGGTACACTCCATTGGAAAATCTCTGAAGAAGTGGAGAGAAGGAAATCGATGGCAAAAGGCGACGTGTGTTTTTCGGCTTGAAGATCTTCCCCATCATCTGCGCGTCTTTGAATGAACCCAGTTCGACAATGAATGACAGTGAGACTTCATGAGGCTTCGAAATTCGAGATATCAGATCCATCGATACCTGCTTCGATAATTTCAAGTTCTCTTGCTTGGAAGCTCCCTCTTTGATAGGCAATTGTGACGCTCTAAGCTCTTCAAGAGATACTCCGTCCTGTTTATTTGCTTCTTCCTCGATGACTTGCTCACCTTGTCAAAACTAGGTGGATCCAGAACGATGACTTGCATATAGGCTTTGAGTTTCTGAAGAGATCGTAAAAATATTGATAGACGAAGAGCTCTCCAGCTCTACTGACCTGCAAATCGATGAAAGTCGAAAGATCTCCCACCGCTACGCGAAAGCGACGCTGATATTCCATTCTTTTATGAAGATTTATTGAGGTGCCATTAGAAAGTTGATCCAAAAAGAACTTGAAGAAACTTCATCAAGGGGAAGCGTCAAGGAAGTCGAGGTCAAAAAAGCGTCGACAAGCGATACTCTTGCCCCTTCTGACCAAACGTACAAAGAAGTCAACACTCTCGCCGTACTCACCGAAGACTGCATGAATGTTCAATCTGATTTGTGCGACTTTTGTCTCATTGCTGTTGCATGAAGGATAGAAAGAGCGAGGTGGCGAGACTGGGAAGGTGAAGACGAGGAGTAAAGCAGAGGGTGAGGAAAGAATCTCTTCTATGAGGAAATGAGCGTTCGTGTATTGAGTTTTGATATAGTAATGACATTCCAAATTTGAAAATGAAGTCAATCTATGAGTCCAGAACGCGAAGTTCGATGAATTGGAAGATCTCAGATCCAAGCTCAGGGGCCTTGGTCCGTGGGTCTTCTGACTCTGACTTTTTTCTGACCAAGATAAGAAAGGGATCTTCTCCTCCTTTCCTTCCTCTTTCCTTCTCCCACCTCATCTTCTAAACTTAATTTCCCATCATGACATCCTCAGTCCCTCAATTTGGTGGCTTCAAAGGTGAGCATTCGAGAGAGCATTGGACTATCTTCAATCTTCATCTTCTTCCTGGCAAGAACAACTCTGTTTCTCTCTGGCTCTCTCAGCCTTCTTCGATGCTTTGAAACTGACTTTATTCCTTTCTTTCGTTCCTATCTACTCTATTCTCACAGTCCCACACATCGAAAATGAGCCAATGGTGAGTCGATCTCTCTCTTTTCCTTCTCTCTTCTCACTCTTTCCATCTTTGAGTCCCATGACCCTTATCATCCTACCTCCCTTGAGTCTCTCACTCCCTCCCACGTTCATTCAATCTTACCAATTAATCTTATCCAATCTTCTCGCAGCGCAACTATGAGCCAAAGTCAGTCGATCGCCAGAAACTTCAACAAGCAGTCGACGAAATGATGGCCCAAGCTCCATTCGAAGTTCCATGCATTGTCAATGGAAAGGAAATCAAGACTGGTCGTCTAAACAAGCAGTTGAATCCATCAAACCATTCACAATCGCTATGCAACTTCCACGAAGCAGATGTCGAATTGACCAACCAAGCAATCGAAGGTGCTTTGGCAGCAAGAGAATCTTGGTCCAACATGCCTTGGAATGATAGAGCTTCCATCTTTCTAAGAGCTGCCGATTTGATCGCTCACAAGTATAGATATCAATTGATGGCTGCTACCATGTTGGGTCAAGGGAAAAACGTTTGGCAAGCGGAAATCGATTCAGCTGCTGAATCTTGTGATTTCTTGAGATTTGGAGTTCAGTTCTGTGAACAGTTGTACTCTCTTCAACCTGGTAAACATGCTCCTGGTGTTTGGAACAGGACTGAATATAGACCTTTGGAAGGTTTCGTTTTGGCTGTCTCTCCTTTCAACTTCACTGCCATCGCTGGTGAGTAGCATGAGCTTGACTTTTGGGAAGATTTCTTCTTTTCCTGATAACAACTCTTCCTGACGATCACACTCCTTCCTTCTTTCTCTTCACCTTTCTCTCAACAGCCAATCTTCCAGGTGAGTAATAAATCGAGTTTGAAAGCATTCGGATTGGGTAGACGGGTGTGAAAGAGAGGAAGGAAGGGAGGAAAGGACACAGCTCGAAGAAGCTCTCTAAAGATGGGCTGCATCGCCTCCAAACTCTTGACAAATCTGTCAATATCTATCATGAAATTAATCTTTCCTTTCCCCTCACCTCATCTATCTGTCCCTCTAGGTGCCCCTGCAATGGTTGGAAACGTCGTCGTTTGGAAACCATCTCCCATGGCCATCTACTCCAACTACCTCGTCTCCAAGATCTTCACCGAAGCCGGTATGCCTGCAGGAGTAGTCCAATTCGTTCCAGGTCCAGCCGAACCAATCGTAGGAGCTGCCATCGCACACAAGGAATTCTCTTCTCTTCACTTCACTGGTTCCACTCACGTCTTCCGTTCTCTATGGAAACAAATCGCTCAAAACCTAGATGTCTATCGTCAATATCCAAGAATCGTAGGTGAGACTGGTGGAAAGAATTTCCATTTGATTCACCCTTCTGCTCATATGGATGTTGCAGTCAATCAATCCATCAGAGGTGCTTTCGAATATCAAGGTCAGAAATGTTCCGCTCTCTCAAGACTTTACGTTCCAGCTTCGGTTTGGAAATCTGGTTTCAAAGATGACTTAATCAAACAAATCAAGACTATCACAGTTGGTCCAGTCAACGAATTCAAGCATTTCATGGGTCCTGTTATCGCTCGTCACTCTTACGATAAGATTATGGGTTTGATCGATGCCGCTAAGAAATCTGGTGGAACTATCTTGACTGGTGGTACTGGAGATGATTCAAAAGGTTATTACATTCAGCCAACTCTCATTGAAACTTCCGATCCAAAGAGTGTCACTATGGTCAATGAGATCTTCGGTCCAGTCTTGACTGTTTACGCTTATCCAGATGAGGACTTCGAAAAGGTTTGTGGTATCATTGATACTACTACCGAGTACGCTCTTACTGGTTCTATCTTTGCTACTGATCGTAACGCTGTCGTTACTGCCAGTAACCTTCTACGTAACTCCAGTGGAATGTGAGTAGAGATCTCGATTGAAAGTTGCATGTATGCCCTATCAAAGACACGAAACTGATCTGACCTTTAATTCTTTTTCATCCTTCATTCCTTTTCTGCTTTCTCACAGGTTCTACATCAACGACAAGTGCACTGGTGCCGTCGTCGGTCAACAACCATTCGGTGGAGCTCGTGCCTCTGGAACCAACGACAAAGCTGGTAGCATGTCTATCTGTGAGTAACGAGCATCCTTTGATACCTCATCTGCTTTGATCTTATCCTTTTGCTGTCATGTCGCAGAGCTCGAGCTAACATGATTCCATTTCATCATTCTCACGCTCTTGCTCATCCCCCTCGACAGTCTACCGTTTCATCTCCGCTCGTACCATCAAGGAGACCATGATTGATCCAACTCATTACTCATACCCATCCAACTTGGAGTGAAAGGATCAAAGCAACCTAGTAAATAAACGTCAAGATTTTTAGAGAGGGTTGAGCGAAAGCCACATAGAGGCTTTTACTCTCTCCTTCTTGCTCTCTTGTCAATTCAAGTCACGATAACAACTTTCGCATCTTTCTCTTTCGGTTTCTCTGGTCACGTATCAATTTTATCATACATTGTAACTTAAGCGACGTTTCGAATCGCCTTAACACTTTCGAAGTTCTCTCTCTCTCTCATCTCATCTCTCTCTCTCAGTTACAATTGTATTCTTGGCGGAAGGCCCAAATTAACACAGCCTTCACACATTTCATTCATAACAAATCTGTACAACGTTTCTCTCTTAATGACATCTTACATTTTCTCGAATCCTTTCTCGCGTTGTTAGATTTTGATTATCAGAAGTCTTTCGGATTTTCCGGTGCACGCGTTTGATCATCGTCGTCCCTGCTCAGGGTCTCTGAGTCTTTCTGCTCTCTGTCTTGAGGTCAGATTTGTATATCTTCATACAATGACAGCTACATAGAAAGAAATGAAACCACATGTCACACGAAGAATGACAGCGAGAGTGGATCGTCTGTCTCGCTGGCTCCGTGTGAATAATAATACATCGACAAAGAAGACTTCTCAAGACATCGCACACCACAACTTTTACGAAAGAAGAACATGAAAGAGATTTTTATTGACAATGATGTAGTAGTGAAGTATTTAGCAACTCGAAAGAGACGGTGACATATCGACACGGGAGAAAACGAAGCCCTTGCTTTCTTTCTCAAGGCTTCCAGTTCTCTAATTGGGCCTTGACCTTGGCTTTGAAGCCGGAAGTCTTCTCCTCATCATCTACTTTCACATCTAGATAATCGTAACGCTTTGCAGCCTCTACCAGTTCCATTTCCTCTAGCTTGACCATTTTGGTTTTGAACGTGATCTTCCACCCAACGTAAATTGCAGCAACGACTGGAATTCCTACGTAATGAGTGATAAAGCTGTTCAAGAAGAGAAGAGAAAGGAAAATAGATAGATAGAGAGAGAAAGAGAGGTGTAAGGACTTGAAACGCTTTCATCTACTTCGCAGCTGTTCTACTGACCTCTTGTAGTTGAAGGGATTCCACAACGATGGGAAACCTTTGGTGAGTATGACCAAAGAGGTGAAAAAGATAGCGATCCAGGAAGAGTAAGGTTGAAAGACCGACTGGTAAGGAAGAATAGACCTTGGAAGATTCTGAGCTTTCATTCCCTGGAGGATCGAGGTTTCCAAGCGAAAGAGAAGATTTCAAGAGCAAGAGCTTCGTCAGCGAGATGAACAAACTAACTAACGGAACTCTAAAGGAAAGTAAAGACTTCTTGTGAACTCACTTGCATCATGCGGATGTGAGACGCAAGGATTCCTATCCAAGTCAAACCACCAAAGATGGTTACAGTCGATGTCAAGTAACCGAAAGTCTCAGCACCTCCACTAGAGACTCCCAAATAAGCAAGACCACAGAACAGAGTGCAGACAATCAGAGCGGGAACGGGCACACCGAGCCTGTTGCATTTCTTGAAGACTTTAGGGGCCTTGCCATCGACTGCCATAGCATATAAGGTTCTCGATCCGACGTATAGATCACTGTTTGCTGCAGAGACTGTGAAAAGGATAAGACTGGAGAGCAAAGAGGACACAAAGGAGAGATACAGAGAGAGAGATTAGTGGCAAACTCGAAAGTCGAACGAAATCTTCCACTCGAGATACTTACCAAGCGTTGATGAGGGAGGGCAATACCTTTACCCCAGCATTGATTGCAGCGATGACGAAAGGAGAGGCATTGGCTGGGTTCGAGCGAAAGAAGCGAAAAAGAGAAAGGAAATGAGTAAAGAGGTGAAAAGTCAAAGGATCTCTATACTCGCGAAGCAAACATGAGTTCGACTCACCTGTGGCTTTCCCTGAGGCAGCTGCCAGAAGTCTGGGATCCTGCAGAACGTAAATCGAAAATGGAAAAGAAGGCTTGGTCAGAGAAGACGATGAAGAGTCAACAGTTGATAGCTCTCGACAATCGACTCACGCGAGAATTCACAACCATTCCGATAAGCAAGGAGCCGAAGACGTAAAAGACAACGATTCTTGCGAAAGTAGACTTGATGGCCGATGGCATCGCTTTACGAGGATTCGCACTCTCTCCCGTGCAAACAGCCACTAATTCGCTTCCCATGTAAGCGAATACTGAAATGGAAGAAGTGATAATGAAAGAAGTGGAGCGAAAGCGTTAGAGAAGAATGGATGCCTAGGCACCGTCAAGCGAACGAAGAGAAGACGGTTTGCCTTTCGCTCTTGCCTCTGATGGTTCTCCTTCTAAGTTGTTCGCTGCCTAGACTCACGAGCGAGGGTCATACATGACCAGAAACCAGCAAACCTGCCGCCAGGCCCTGTTCCTTTGTATTCTCTGAAAGCTTGGCCATTCTTCCAATGGACGAAACCTAACCTTTCACCTGAAGGTCCACCGCCTGGATGATCAAAAAAGAAGATGAGGTCAGACGAAGTTCGAGACAACCGAGAAAGAAAGAGGTGGGTTCTGGATACGATAACGAACCCAAATCTATGATGAGCGCAAACAGGAGCAATCCAACCAGAACAATAATCTTCCCGAAACTCATCCAGAACTCGATATGGCCAAACCATCTGACTTGAGAACGCGAAACAGGAGTGAATCAAAAATAAAGTTAGTTCTTGCTCTCTTTTGTAATCTCTCAATCTCAATAGAAAGACTTACCTCCTAGATTAGTTAGAACCACGATCAGAACCAAGATGATAGAGACCCAGACAGCGCTTGAGATGTTTGACCAGTACGAGATAAGGATTGCAGTTGCGTTCAGTTGATTGGGAGTCACGATGAGGTACTTGAAGAGGTCTGCAATGAGCGATGGAAGGAAGGTGAAAGATTATTTATTAGCTATCAGATCAAAGCGAGGTTCTCTTTGCTTCTGTCCTCTCGTGGAACTGTCAGTGACAAGATACTCGCAATTGTATCCAACAGCTACTCCAGCAGCAGGGTCGATGAATCTAGTAGCATGACCAGGGAATCCTTTTCTGGAGGGGATGTAAGCACTCATCTCGCCCAGAGCTTGGAGAACGGCGAAGCAGTCGAGGCCAAAGATTGCATAACTGAGAAAGAGAGAAGCAGGGCCTCCTTGTCTAAGAGCACTACCAGTACCAATGATAAGACCAGTTCCTTCATTGATGATAATTAGAGGAGGGGAGTATCGTTCACGAGTGACAGGAGGAGAGAGGTAGACGTCAGCTCATCCAGCCAAGCGTGAAGAAACATTCTCGTCCTACAGATCTCCTCTCCAACTCACCAATACTTCCTCCGATAGCTATCATGGTAATCTGAGATGGGGTGAGCTCTCTCTTGAGCTCTCCGTCATGAACTGGGTCAGCTTCGTCATCTCTCTCTTTGATTGAGTGATCAGAGTAAGGCTGAACGTCTTGTTCGAACTCTTGTGAAGTAGACTTCAGATCTTTCTCTGAAGGGTTGTCGTTCGAAGCCATCTTGAAGTTTAGAGAGAAAGAGAGAGAAAAGGGAAGGAAGGGAAGAAACAGAAGTCGAGAAAGATTCTCCCAAAATTTTCAGTCTTATCTAAAGCCAAGCGTTGATCTCGCAAGGTTCGCCCTGAGTTCGGAATAGAACAGATCTCCTGACCATGGAGCATCTGCTGGATTTCCTGCTAGAATTTTTGGGCAGAGAAAACGCATCTCGAGAAAAACTGGCTTCAAAGAATGTCCTTCCTCTTCAGGAGATATGAGAATGAGCCAAAGAGAGGTCTTTTTCCCTTCCACTGGGCTGGTCCTCACGAAAAGCGAAGTCAAAGCTCATGCGAGCGTGAATTAGGGAGAAGAGATTTAAGCTACATAGGATTGGTTGGATAGAGCCAGATAAAATTGCAAAGTGAGGTAAGGAAGAAGGGAAGAGAGCAGATCGTCGTCGCTTCTCGGTTGAGTGGCGTTGGACTTTGACGAAGACTTCTTCGAGAGCTCTTCTTCACCTATTTGACCAAGGAGGAATTGCTGAAGCCTGAAAGCTAGAGCAGGGTGGTCTTGAGGAATCATGTGTCCCACACGATCTGCTTGAACGTAGGTTAAGCGTCTCTCTGGAAAGAGAAGGAGAAGGCATGGAATGACCTTGATCAGAAAAAGTTGAGTAGAAGCTGTTTCTCGAACTACTTACCGGTATGAACAAGACCTTCCGCTTTACCATCAATGTACACAGTCTTATGTGGCTTGGTCTGGAAGCCCTGCTTCCCTTCCCAAGTCATGTTCTGAGAGAGACAAAAGCGAAAATATGAGCGCCAGAAGCTCTCTTTTACCTCGTCGTCAACTGAAACCGAACTCACCTGGATTCCAAGCTGACTTCCGGCAGCGAGCTGAATAAAATCCAACAGCCTATGTTGAACGACTGTACGAACGCTCTTTGAGATGACACCAGGTAGAATCGAATCGATGGGTGGCGGAGAGATATCTTCGGTCAGCACTCCCTGAACGCACAAAGCCCATTGTTTTGTTTCATTGACGTGAATTGCTTTCTTGAATCCCTCGATGCTGTTCAAGAAATTGTTCTCAGAAGGCGACGGTGCTGCAGGTGGCCAACCAAGAGGATCATAAATCAATTTCGAATCCTGGACATTGTAGAAGTTGAAGTTGGGGTTGGCTTGCCTGGCTGCAGAAGCGACATTGACCCAAGGAAAATAACTCGACCTATTGAACTTTGACGGAAACTCGATAGGACCAGCAGGAGGATATTTCAGATTCTTCTTGACGTAATCAGCCATTCCATTCTCAGCAGCGTCTTCTTTTAGTTGTTGGATGAACGAATCGTTGAATCCGAAGTACTGATCGTTGTTGTCGATCACATACTCGACTGAGGCCAAATCTTTTCCAAGGTAGTCGTTCACGAAAGTTGGATCGTTGATTCCAATTCCTTGTAGGTTTAGACCATGTCTCTTGTTGGAAGCATCAGATCTCTGATAGATCTTATCAGCGATGTACGGAATGTACTTCCCAGCGTACGACTCGCCTGTGTAGAAGACGAAGATGAAAAGACAACGCGTCAGCGAAGACACTACTTGAGCGATATTGATCAAGGTTCTCACCTGTGAGCCACAGCTTCTTGTTCTTCATCTCCGGAAACACATTCATGAAAGAATCCAAGAAGTCTCGGAAATCAGTGGAGACTTCGTCTTGGCTAGTAGCCGTGGAATTTCCAGTCGAGAATCCGACTGACACGGGCTGTTCGACCCAAAGAACGTTCGAGAGTTTGGTCCAGGAGTAGTCACTTTTCTTGACTTCAGTAGAATTGTAGGCCAGAGTAAATGGTCCATTTTCTTGCATCTATAAAACCCAAGCGAGGGAGATCAGAATCAGTAAAGGGAAGAGGTGATGTTGTCGACATCGATTACATTCTTACACTCATCGGTTAATCTCTTACACTCACCAATCCTTGAAGCGACGAACAACCTGGTCCTCCTATAATAGAGTTATTTGAGGGATTGTACAACAGCAGAGAGAAGGAGGAAGCACAGGGATCTATTCAGATTCGAACGACATGACAAATCGCTCTACTTTTCATTCTCTTCCGTAAGAGAGCTCTTACCATTGAGCCAAATCGCTGGAAGGGGAAAGAATGGAGAATCAAGCAAAGTGAATCGTTGAATCAGCTCGACTTGTTGTACGATACGAAGAGACTTATTGAAGAATCACTTTGCACGAGGTGGTTGGAAGACAGCAAGGTTTGACTCACTCAGATCGTCCTTTCCAACATCAGTTTCAGCTGGAAACATCCAGAAAAAGAACTTTCTTGGCTCCGTTGCTTTGCCATTCAGTGGCATGAGTCCTGCCCAAGAGGGTCCTAGGTCGAATGGAATCCCAGGTACTTTCGAAGAGACGAGATATTCTGTGGCGACCAAAAGACGAGCAGGTGAAGTTGAGGACCTTCAGTAAGTCCATCAGTTGGGAAAGTATTCAGGCATCTTTAGAAACTCACCTTTCGATGCTTCACTTTGGAATGGTAGGTCCGATCTGGAGTAGGCAGTAGCCAAAAAGGCGAGAAGCCCAACGGTTGCAGAGAGCTTCATCGAAGCTTAGGAGAGCGCGACGGAGGGGAGATTGAGAAATGAAAGAATCAAAGAAGAAGAGTGATTCGCAAAACTGCACGCAGCTTATTTATCAATTTGAAAAAACTTTTGAAGGCGAGGGCGTAGTGAAGAAAAGAGGTCCGGACGGTTGCAACCTCAGCCTACCAACGAGGCATCCTTCAGCTTGCTCTCACTATCTCACTCCTTGGATTCTTTTCGCTTCACCTTCCAAATTTAAGTAGGTAGTACAGAGATAGAAAGAATGTATGGGAAAGACATCGAAAGAGAGCCCGACTTCTACTGTCAGCAGTCTGAAAGAGAAGAAAGAGAGACTAATTAGCGAGATCCGAATGAGACCCACGAACGACTACATCTTCTTATTCTGTCGACTCACTCGTTCTTCTCTTTCTCGTTCAAAGTCTCTAGTTTGGCATTCCTCAACCTCTTTAGCTCTCTCAGCTTGTGAATGCCGGTCCTCATTCCAGAGAAGTTAGTAGACGAAGATGGCGCTTGCTTTTCTTCTTCTGAAAGATCTATGCTTTCAAATCTCTCTAATTCTGCATCGTTGGACTTGGTCATCTTTCCTGTGCCTTTTCCATCTTTTCCTATCTGAATCTCGTTAGCAATGATTGATTGAGGGATATTCGGAGGGAAAGAACCTCCTTTCTTTGATTTGAGACCTAGCGAAATGAACCTCGCACTCCATCCAACGCTGATGATGTGGAGTTCCAAATGACCCGACTTTGATTCGTTTTGAATCCATTGCGAAGCTGAAAGCTGTTCATTCGCATCCTTGGTAGCCCAACCAGTTCTAAATGTGAGATCTTGAGATTCCACTCTCTTTTCCAAAAGTTCAGGTGAGTAATTTGCAAAAAGACCAGATCGTTCAACTCTTTCTTGAGATTTCAATTCAACCTTGTCGATCGAATCTAGATGTCGCAGTTGATCTCTCAATGTCGTAGGGGTTTGCTCGTTCTCTGTATGACTGGTCAAATCCTCCATGTAAAATTTGGAAAGAGTGGAGAATCTTGGAGAAGATGGAAGTGAAGATGACGGAGTTGGAGGTGAAGCTGGCGCTATCAACGATAGAGTATCTTTGTTTGTTAGGGTCTCATCCCAGTCTAGAAGGAGTAGCAGCATCTTTTGGAGAGATGTTGTCGAAATAAGAATCAGAGAGTGAGTGTTTCGAGAACAAACTTCGAGATTCACTTTTTTCTCCTCGACTTCTTCCATCTTTTCGTCGATTCTTCTCTCTCTGCTCATTGTAAATAGTTCAATCTCGTTTGTATTCTCATCGTTCAGTAAGTATCATTCGCTTCTCTCCACTTTCGACTTCAGCCTCCAATCCAGTTGGCTTTGTCCTTCGATCTCTTTGTCCAAAGTGTCAAAGTCTAATCTCTATCTCTTCTCTCTCTTTCGATCTCTTTTCCCACTATGCTTTCCTGTCTAGTGACATAGCATTTCAACTTCAACTAGCAATCAAATCAAATCCAGATCAATCTCTTATAAAGCGACAGCCTCATCTTTTCTTTCTCTCTTCTCTCTTCTCTCCACTTTTCCCTCGTCATCTCTCCTTCAAAAGCACTTTCATTCTTCAAACCCAATTCATTCACTTAAATCGAATCAGACTAAATCATGGACATAAACAATCTCTATCCTTCTTCGGGAGCTGCTACTCCAGCGACCTCCAAAGATTCGACTTCAACTTCAATCATTTCGACAGTTCGTAAGGCAGCTGCAGGTTTACTTCCCTATCTTCTGATTTCCCCGCCTTTTTTACCTTCTGAAGTCAAATCTTCGGAGTTGAATCTACGTCATAGCATGTTAAGCATCACCAGTGAAGATGCAGATCAATACCTCGTTACGGCCCATACGGCCCATTCACAAGATGAAGACGTGGGAACAAAGGTTATTTCCCTTTTGGATCAAATCAGATCTCTGGCCGAAGGTCTGGGTCAAGAAAATGACGATGAGAATGGTGGTGCCATCAAGTTAGTCGGGAAGGTTCTGTTCTCTGAACCTGAAAAGGGAAAGATACTCGCTTCTGTTGAGTTGGGAGATCAAGATGAAACTTCTTCTAATAAGTCTTCACTTTTGTCACTTCACTTGAAACATGAAATCTCTGAGGAATCTTCAACTGGATCGGATCGTAAAGGCTACAAGATCGTTCCCAACTGGAAATATGACAATTTACTTCCTTCTACTTCAACTGCTAGTACTGGTCAACAATGGTCTTCTACTTTTCCAGAGACTTCTTCTACTACTATGCTCACTTCAAGCAATGCTGATAATCTCACTGTAGACTCTTACGATACTGCTGGAAGTGCTGGTTTCGAATCTGCAAGAGATGACTCTGATGAAGCTACCGAAGAAGCTTCCAGACCTGGAGAATATCACACCAATGCTGATGATTTCTGGGGTGGATACGATGAAGAAGAGGACAAGGCTACTTCGAAAGATGCAGATCAAGTCAAGGAGTCCACTGAAGAAGAAACCGACGAAGCCAAGGCTGAGAGAGAAAAGAAAGAAGAGCAAGAGGTGAGTTACCTTCGCATCGCGTTCTCACTTCGATATGGATAACATTCTTCAAAGCTTGGACTAATCGCATCTTTTGATTGCTTTTTTTCGTTTACAGTACTGGGACTCCTACGGTGGAAGTGGTGATTCTGCTCCCTCAATGACTCCAGACGATTCTGGCTATTCAAACGATGATACTTACGAAGATTCTTACGACACTGCTTATAGAGAAGGTGCTTTCACTCCAAATCTAGTCAAAGAGTTACCAAAGGATCTATCTCCTTCTTTTGGACCACGTCGTTTGGATACACCACCTCTTGGGAATCCTCTACCTTTGCCTACCAGACCCGAACGCAACGAGTTTCGTTCTCATCCATCTTTCGAATCTAGAGTCTCTGGTGGTCAACTTTCTCCCAGACCTCCTTCTCCAAGCGAAGCTGACTTTAGAATCGGATTCGCTCCTCAGCAACCTCAAAAGGATGCTCGTCGTGAATCGTTGAAACATGACGATGAGGTCGAGAATGAGAATGGGAACGGGAACGGAGATGGAGACAGAGATGGAAGCTGGAACGGTTCTGACGATGAGAGAACTGAGAACGACCATTCAAATCGTCCTTTACCTGCTTCTAGAGAGAGCTCTTACTCTATCGCTGAGGTTCTACCTCCCAGAGCTCCGGGGAGCGTTGGTCCTGCTCAGTCCACTTACGAAACGCCAAACAGTGAGTCTTTCTTTGAAGAGAGTATAGCTTAAGCGGAGTTTCCTCTCGAGTTCTCGTTTCTGACCATCCTGCTCCTCTTTGAATTACAGACATGACGTTGACCGAGTTGGAAACCTACTACCGCAATCGAAATCAAAAGAGTCGTGCTGCTACCAAAGCCAGGACGTGGCGGACGTTACGGAGACGATTCAGAAGATGCCAAGTCAGATGCTAGCAGTAGTAATCAGTCCAACATCAAAGTCTGCTATTCTCGCATTCCTCTTTCATTACTGACGATCTCTCTCTCTCACACACTCTCTCTCTCCTCAGACTTTGGAGCTTTCGCTTCGAATCGTCGGATCGTCATCGTTGCCAACATCACCACCACCGTCATCACATCATCACCACAACTATGCCCGACTCTATAAACTCCCGTGAGCCCGTACATGTTTTCCTCTTAGCTGCTGTAGTAGTTACCCCCTCGTTGCCTTGGCATACGGGTGGATATTGGAATGGGGCCCATCTACTTCGAAAGATCTTCTCTACTGATCTGTCCGAGCAGGTACTGCTGAAGTTTGAAACCAAAACTAGGGTTGTCTTGAGGAATCATATGACCCACTCCATCTGCTTGGACGAAAGTCAAGCCTCTCTCTGGAAAAAAAGGATGGGAGAAGGAGAGAAGAGCGTCAGCCGAGCTCAGAGAAAAAATTTCATACTGTTAACCAGCTCACCAACATGGACGATTCCTTCAGCTTTGCCATCGACGAGAATTGTTTGGTTCGGTTTGGTCTGGAAACCTTGGATTCCTCCCCACGTCATGTTCTGTGTGAAAAGAGAGAATGGAAGTGATTAGCTTTCGAAGCTCGCACTCATCCGTTCTTGTCAAAGGGACAATTTCTCACCTGGATACCAAGAGCACTTCCAGTTCCGATCAAGACGAAATCCAGAGCACCATGCTGAATGACAGTACGAACGCTTTTAGAGATGACTCCTGGCAAGACTGATTCGGATGGAGGTGCAGAGGTATCTTTGTCAAGCACTCCATCAACGCACTCGAGCCACTTTTTTGCTTTCGTTGACGTGAATCGCCTTCTTGAATCCGGAGGACGTTGTTCAAGAAATTGTCGGCTGAAGGCTCCGCATCAGCTGGAGGGTAACCAAGAGGATCATAAATCAATTTCGAATCCTTGACATTGTAGACGTTGAAGTTTGGGTTGACTTCCGAGGCCAAAGTAGCGATGTCATCCCAAGGAGTGTACTTCTTCTTGTTGTACTTTGAGGGAAGTTGAATCGGTCCCTTTGGAGGATACTGTAGATTCTTCTTGACAAAATCAGTCATTCCGTTCTTCTCGGCGTCGTCCTTGAACTGTTGAATGACAGAGTCGTTGAATCCGAAGTATTGATTATGGTTCAAGTACAAACTCTACCGATGGTAGATCTTCTCCGAAGTAATCATTGACGAAGGATGGATCGTTGATACCGATTCCTTGGAGGTTGAGACCGTGCTGTTTGTTGACAGAGTCTGATCTTTGGTAGATCTTGTCGGCGATGTAAGGGATGTACTTTCCAGCGTAAGATTCACCTGGAGAAAGAACAGACGGCAGAATTATGGAGATTGGTAAAGATCAATGCTTACTTCTCCCTTTTTTCTTTCGCGATATCGATCATCACTCACCGGTGATCCAGAGCTTCTTGTTCTTCATCTCTGGGAAGACTTCCATGAAAGAATCCAAGAAGTCTCGGAAATCAGTCGAAACTTCGTCTTCATTGGTAGCAGTTGATTTTCCGGTTTCCGAATCCGACTGAAACGGGCTGCTCTACCCAGAGAAACATTTGAGAGCTTAGTCCAAGAATGTTCGCTCTTGACGACTTCAGTAGAGTTGAAAGGCAGAGCGAAGGGGCCATTCTCTTGCATCTGAAAGGAGAAGATTAGAAACGAACAATATTGGGATGGAAAGTCAGTAAGAAGTTAGATAGAGGGCTTGAAAGAGCGAGCTGGCTTGATTGTCTTGTTTTTGCCACATCATCATTCCCAAAAGCGGCTGATCGAGAGGTAACGTTCTTATGTATGATACTCACAAGTCCTTCAAGACTTGAGCATCCTGGTCCGCCTGGTCCCGATTAAAAAGAAGCAAGGAAATAGGGTGAAAGGGAAGAGGTCGAGGGAGATCTAGTCAGAATCAGAGTGAAAAGGCTCGTCGAGAAGTTCCTTGCCGAGGTTCAGATCTCACCATTAAGCCAGATCGCTGCAGAAAGATAATACCAGAATTTTCAAAAGAGTTTAAAGTCAGTCTTGCAAAGTTCGATGGGAAGACATGAAGGAATCGCCTTTGTGCGAGGGGCACAGAAAAAGAAAAAAACTGACTCAGATCATCCTGTCCGACTTCGGTCTCTGAAGGGGAACATCCAGAAGAAGAATTTCCTTGGATCTGTAGCTTTTCCATTCAAAGGCATTAGAACCAGCCCACTGAGAAGAACAAACAAGGGAGAACATCAAAGATAGAGGAATCAGCGAGGGTTCGAGACATTCGAGAAGGCAGCTGCAAGGAAAAGTGCAACCTGGCGAGACTACGTACAGAAGGCCCAAGTTCAAAAGGAATACCTGGGACTTTTGAAGAGACCAAGTAGTCTGAGGATTGAGAGGGGTAGATGTCAGCGATAAGAACTTTTTGCTCTGCATATCTCGACTTTTCTCTTCTTCCAAGATTCGACTTTTCGACGTTCCCTTCTCTACGTCTTCTCCAACTTCTCATCTTCACTCCCTATTCCCAGTCCCTTAACGTCGCCTTCTCTAAAGTTTCCATTTCATGATACAGTTGAATCACTCACCTTTTGAAGCCTTGGATTGGAATGGAAGCTTGAACTTTGGTGCTGCAGCCACCAACGGACGCGGCCGACAAGACGACCAAGGAAGAAACGAGCTTCATCTTGAAAGGAAGATGGTGAGAAAGGAGAAAGGAAGAGGAATGAGGGAGGGGGAGGAAGGGGAAAGAAGAAGGAAAGCAAAGATGTTGATCAAAACTCAAGTGACCTTCTCCTTTAGAAAGACGCTAGGCATATTCCTCCGGCGATTGCCCTTCTTCTTATCGGAAAACAGTCATTTGCAACAGCAAACGCATGTTGTATTGTCAATCTCAAAGAAGATATGTAGAAGTCAAAAGTGTAGATTGCGAAGAGGTGAGATCAATGGAAACAGAAGACGGTCGAAAGGAGACTTTAAGACGAGAGAAGAAAATAGAAAAGAGAAGACAAAGAGAGAAGAAATTGAAACGTATACTTGCCTTTTTGCTTATTTGGATTTTTTATAGACTGAAGAAAGATGACTTGTGAGATTGAAAAGTAAAATTGAGATAGACTAGGAGAAATAGAGAAAGTTGACTTGATGACACGAAGAACCAAAACCTTTACTAAAGACGAAATAGAGACAGTGGAGAGAAGAAGTAAAAGAACACAAGTAGACTTTGGAATTGGTTTTTTGATCCTTTTTGTTGAAGAAGATTCCTTGCTTGAGTGGTGACTTGAGTTTAAGAAATCCTTCTTTTTTCAGACCTAAGTGGCGACGTTGATAGAAGAATCCGAGCTGATCAATCCAGAACTAAAAACCGAAGATTTCGAAGGAGATGAAGAAGCAGTAGTCTGAATGAGATTTGAGTCCAAACCGGATGCAATCCTTGGACTACTTGGAGGAGGAGAAGGGGAAGGACTTGATAGAGGAGGGACCTTGATAAGAAGAGAAACCAGATCTCAAAATCGAAGTAGGTTCAGTTAGATTTGGATTGGTGACGCTTGAAATGACTGCACTGACTGGAAGAGCTGAAGAAGCAGGAATAGGTAGAGGTAAACTCAAGATAGACATTGTATCATTTCCACAGCTTCCATTGATGCCTGCTGTTAAACCTGAAGCTACTAAACCACCGCTTGCTAAAGAATGAGATAAACCATTCAAAGAAGATGGAGAACCCTTGGTATTGTTGGATAGAGATGAATGAACACTATGAGTAAACCTTTCAGGTGCTTGAAAGAATGGTAATTGTTTTCTAGCAGCCAATAGAGGATTTGAGAAATCTCTCCAAGATGGTAGCAAATCATCAACTGAAGTAGTTGCATAATCTCTCCAAGGAATCAACTTCGAAGCCAAATAATTATTCATAGAAGAGGTTGGATCTCTACTATGGAAATAATCTGCTTTTGCTTGTTCGAATCCATCTCTTCCACCAGAACCCAATCCACCTCTTGCACCAGCTTTCGACTTTGCCCAGCTCATCAACCATTTCAGAGTATGGAATGCTTCTTGATCTTTACTGAAAGTGGTCAGCTTTGAGTCTTCAAAATCTGCTCTTGTGACATTTGGGAATGGTAGTACTCTTTTTGAAGAGATGTAGATCACTTGAGTCAATTGAGCACATAATTCTTGAGGAGTAGTGACTTCGCTACAGACGTCTATGTGGGATAGATTGTAGCGTTCCGGAGAATTGAAAGCCAATAGAGCACAGGTTCCAGTATCTTCACTTGAGCAGAAAGGTAAAGGTTCACTTGTTGGAGTGCTCGTTTCGAGATAAAAGCCACCATCAGCTTTGGAAAAGACGAAGTTCTCAAAGGGTAGAGCGATGGCTAGAGTGGAGCAGCTCTGAATCTCCTTCTTCTTGACCTTCTCATTGATGTGACGTTGAACTGCTGCATGAGCTAGGATAGAGACTGGAGGATTGAGAGGAGGATGCTCCATGGTCGGAGAAATGTAACCTGAATGAGCAGAGACCGTTCCAGAAGCAGTGAGAGTGGTACCAGTCTCGGAGGATGGCTCAGAGATATCTGAATTGGTTCTGATTGGAGAAAGTCTTTGATGATTCATGACTCTTTGAATGTCTCCAGTGCAACTGTGAAAGAGGAAGAAGGGGATTGTTGAATGTATGCGTCAACATCTGGATCGATGAGAGAGATTTCACGAGCTCTTCGATGAGGATACTCACCACCAAATGAAATGGGTCACATTCGCACGAGCTGCAGCATCAACTACTAGTTTTCCTCTGAGCTCCGTACGTTCGGCTTCCTCTTCAGCCGTCAGCTGGACTGAATTTGGAGCTGCGAAGCCAGTGAAACCACAGACGGGAGATCCAACGGCATAACCATCGCGATCGATAGGAGCGACCTAGACACAAGGAAAGAAAAGCAAGAAAGTGGAATGAGATCAGAGACTAAAGAACTAGATCGACGACTGTCAGAAACAACTCTTTGCCACCGTCGAAGTCTACTTACCAGCACTCCCCAAGCTCCTTCCAAAGCCTCAGTCAATCCAGATCTATCCAAAGATTTCTCCAAACTCTCTCCATCCTTCGGTGTCAACTCATCGAAATCGACATAAGCCAATTCCACACCTCTAGCTCTAAGTTGGAAGGCAATGTCTCCATCAACTTCGTTATCCTTATTACTTCTCAGAATCGCTCTAACTCTCCAAGGTGGTTGATGATTGTGATTGATTGGTTCTGATTCATGAAGACTGTTTGAACGGTTCTGGTTTTGATTCTCCAAAGTAGAAGGTAAAGTCAGAGAAAAAGGTAGGTTTGAAGAGACACCTAGACTTGAAGACCTGACTTTCATTTGATTGTTTTCATTTGATGAAGGTAAGGAGATCGAGCTCACGTTCATTGCAGAAGGCATAATATCGACGATTCTTGGTGGTGGAGAAGATGCATTGGTTGAAGAATCAGAAGAAGGATTTGATGAATGATGAAGAGAATCCGATTCGACACCTGAAAGACCTAGACGACCGAGATCGTCCTCTTGAGCTCTCATTCCATCTTTCAAAGTTATATCTCCTCCTCCTTCAATGTATGCTTGATCTAGAGATGTAGATTCGGAGATCAAAGGAGTGGAAATTAAAAAAGGAGAAGCGTTGTCTACCGAACTTGGAGTTCCAACACTTTCCGAAAGAGGAGGAGTAGAGACCGTCGTTGGAGTAGAAGTGTCCAAGAAACTGTCGTCTAGGAATGGACCTAATCTCTGACGTTGAGGTGATGATGATGATGATAATGGGATTGCAGTGACTACTTGTACGGAAGAAGTTGAAGGAGGTGCAGTTGAAGGTCTGTGATTCATCTTTTGATTGTGATGATATTCAATCACTGCTGAAGATGGCGATGTTGAGGTAATTGATTGTTGTTGAATGTCATTTCCGCCATTTGAAGTCTGATTACTACCGCTACCGCTTGAACTCAAAGTGGTGGTAGTCTTTGTTGCTTGAGGCCAAGATTGAGCATCGATGATTTTGGAAGAAGAACGAGCAGTTGCCGTCGTGTCCTTTTCTTGGGTTGCTTGGTTGAATGCTTCTGAATTTGCATTCAATAGAGCAGAAATGACTGAAGATCCTTGTTCACTCTCTGCAAGAGTAGAAGAGAGAGAGAGATGGAAAGTGTTGGTTGTCAGGGCAACGGCCCTATCCGATCTCTACCAACTACCATGCCCTACTCCTCCCATCCCTTCAAACACTCGATCTCGTATCCAACTCACCTCCTCCAAGGACTACAATCAGCTTTGAGTTTGAATCGAGAGATTCGATTGGAGTCAGAGGTTCCTGTCTTCCCAATCTCTTCCTTCTCTCTTGATTCAGTGTTGCTTCTTCATGACAATGTGGCAGCATCGAGGGACAGTCCTATCTTGATGATCGATTCCAGTAGAGCGAAAGTTGAAGAATATGAGAATGTAAAGAATGGGGATTTAGAAGTGGAAAGAAAGATTGAATAGAGTGGTTTGAAGAGAAAAGAGAGAGGAGATCGAAATCGATATTGGCACTCGAAGCAGCTCGATCCTCTTGGGAATTCTCGATCCTTTTGAACTTTGCTCTCCCTTTTCTGTTTTCCTTTGTTTTGTTTCTCCTTGACGACGATGAGTTGGGAACTAGACTAGTGGTTTGAGTTGAATCATGAACCAAGAATCCAAAGGCCCATTTGGCGAGGTTGAAGGGAGGCAACTGTTTCAGCGCTGCAAGAAGTCCAGCCTGCATCTCATCGTCATCTCGACATCGCCTCCCCTCTCTTCCCCGCCACAAACAGGTCGTCATAGCATGCAGATCGATCCTCGCAGCAAATTACATAAGGAATCTCGTCCATGCAGGTACTTCGGACTTCGGAACATGTCGTCAGAGGGTGGGGAAAAGTCTCATACATAATCTCTCTTTTCGATCTTCACGGAGAGCTCAACCTCAATCTTTGACGCTTTGAAATCTTATTATTCACATTTTTGAAAGACTTCTTCTATCATGCTTTCCAGCTTCTTCGAAGTCCACGATTCCCGTCTCAATCCACTCTTTCTTCTTCCTTGTTGATCTTCTCGAATCCTTTCCCTTCAACTCCTCCAACGATGGGAATCTCGACCTCCTCCAAGACCTCTTCCTTCTTTACTCCTTCAGGTTGATAATCTTGAAAAGCTTTCAAATCGGCAGCAAAGAGAACCGAATGAGCCCATCCTGCCCATTCGGAACCCCAGATCTCTCGAAAGGCATCCGCCACCTCGTCGTATCGAGTCGTCTTGATTCCATACCATTTGGAGGCGAAGGCGAAGACTAAGTAGAAATTGAGGGAAGATGAGGTCAACGAAGAGCGGAAGGAAAAGTGTCAATCTTTTGTCCTTTCTCGAGAGCATGATACAGCTTTTGAGAATTCTTCTCAACTCACCATGTCTATCCACTGGAATCGAAGAAGGTTGATCCAATGACATTAAAAGGATACAATCCGCGACTTTTGGTCCTACACCTTGATAAACTATCAATTTCTCCTTGGCTTCTGAATAAGATAGACTTCTCAAAGAAAAGAGAAACTTGTATACTTTGGAATCAATGTCTTTACCATAATCTATAACGTCAGTTTTCGCTTTGGACTTAGGAAGGACATTCAGACTAGAAGTTTTGGTTGAAGTTTCTACCTTTCCTTGACCTTTCTTCTTTACAGATGATAATGAAGATGAAATGGTAGTCAAGTTATTATTGACCGATTTTCTAGCTCTCTTAGTTCTACCATTATTTGAGTATTCAATTTCAGTTTCGATTTCTTGATTTGATTCAGTTGAAGTAGGAGTAGTAGATGTAGATGATAACATTTCAATCTCATTTCTTTTACCTTTACCTTTGCCTTTCTTTTCCAACCTTTGCTTTTCTTTCTCCTCTTGTTCCAATTTAAACTTTTCCGAATTTTCTTCACAAAGCATTTGTGCAGTTCTAGCTATATATTTGGCTCTATAACCGAAACCTAGGATTCTCAATTCCTCTTCTACTCCTGGTTGAGCTAGACGAGATGGAGATGGAAAGGGATGATAGATGATTTTCGTTGGTGTTGAAATGATTTCTGGATCTGGATCTGTAGATTCTGATTTGATTGAAGGAGCTGCTGGATAGGTGTATTCTATCATTGGTTCTGTGGGACCGAAAGGACCAGTTTTGGGAGGTAGAAAGCCACGAAAAGAGGAGATCAGAGATGGAATGTGCCAATGTGGGGTCGAGATTCTACAGGATGTACTTACCTGAATAGTTCGTGGCTAGTTTTTGAACCATTTGACCGATTCTTGCAATGTTGTTATTTGAAGAGCAGATGAAACTATAGATTTCCAAGAGCGAAACGAGTATTGCAAGAAAAGGAATGCAAGAAGAAAGGTCAGTCCATTCTCATCCTTCTTGGTAGGTCTTTCTACGATCAATGAAAAGCTTCTTTTTCTCTTCTGATCATTGCAAAAGATTTGAGATACTCACGCACAAAGACATTCCCAAGGATCTTGTCTCAACATTCTAATGCCAGCAAATCTAGTTGCGAACCTAGCAAAGACTTTATCCTTTTCAGCCCATTCTTTATACATTTCATCCAATGGAACTTGAAGGTTTAGATAATCTTTCAACCATAATTCGGTCGATCGTAACAATTCATCTCTGTTCTGATCCGAGGTTGCTCCGTTTTCAGAAGAAGAAGAAGGTTGTAAAGCATTGAAATAAAGATAGCCTCTTTCAACATCTTGTCTTAATAAGATGACTCTATCCGAAAGACATAAAGACCATTCAGTTTCTGATTTCTCATCGACGACTTGACTTCCATTTCCATTGAGTTCTTGATTGATGATTGGTTTGGTTTCCAAAGTGGATGGAACGAAAGAAGAAGTTTCGAGATTCTCTTTTTTGATCTCGACATTATCCTCTGATTTGATGATTGGAGTTTCTATATCATTCCCTTTTTGATTATCCCAAACAGCCATTCCTCTCCATCTGAAAGCCTGACCACATTTGTTGGAAATGGTGAGATGAAGTAAGACTTCGCCTGGTTCTACTTTTAGAGATCTGTAGCCAGTAGGTGGTCTTGGTTGTTTGATTGACGATGTTGATGCCATTCTGTGAGTCAATCTGATAGAGAATCTTGAGGGTGAGAGACCGAAACTTCGAGAAAAGAAGAACAGTTTGATGGATGAAGTGAATGTTATGCGGAAGAAGATTTGGATTTGCCACGAAGCTCATACTAAGTTCGGCGTTTGAAGGAGGGTGTCGCTTTTCAATGGGAAAGTAATAAGAGCTTCAGATTTCGACTCTTTTGGAATCCTAGAGTAATTATATAGGGATGAGAAAACAAAACAGAGGAAGAGGATGAGGAGAGCTCGACTGCTGATTGGCCCATGCTCGAAGCTGCGAGTGACCCATCTTGGGCCCGGCAACTTGCTTGCTACCAGAATTGTTAAAATGAAGTTAGTGACTGTCTTCTTCATCTAGAAAGTGTGCTGCAAAGATGAAGGGAGTGCTATCTGCAGGATTGTACAGGCCCCGAGCTTGCTTGCGACTTGCGAGGCTTCCCAAATTTTTGAATTCTTGCTCAGTAACACCTACAGCCTTCCCCCTCTCTTACTGTGTGCTTTACAGCGAATCAAAAGCCAAGCAAATCATTCAGATAGAATAGAACAATAAGTCATTCAATCAAAGGTAAGTAGAGCTGCTGCTGCTGCTTATCTCGATCTTCTCTCTTTGTCCTCAGCCATCCAATCTTCGCACTCAACTCTTCTCATCCTCAACCCCCTCCCTCTCTCCATCTCTCTCTCTAATAGCTTTTGTTCTTTCGATTTGAGTTGCTATTTATCCCCATCCTCACCCAAGCAAACGATGCAGCAGTCGCTTTTACTGAATTTCAAGACTATCAATAATTTAAATCCTATACAACTGAATCAAAATATCAACAACCAAGAATCAAACTCACTTTCCCTTTGATTTGATTCCAGAATACATTCTTATCAACCAACAATTTCCCCCCACTTTTTATGTCAAGACTAGCAAACAAATCAGACTCAGGTGAGTGGAACAGAGAACAGAAGAGGTGCTTCCTGGTCGAACCATCCCTTGTCCTCTCTCTTCCATTCCTACTACCTCTCTTCCTCTTTATCTCTCCATGATCGACTCTAATCTTTCTTATCTTCATCTCTCTATCATCTCTCTTTCCAGCCCGCTCCGGCCGGTTTTACTCTCATCAACTTCCATTTCACAAAGGATCTTCTACTCCTCCAAAATTCACTTCTTCCACTTCTGCTATCCAACCTTTCAATCACAACAGCCACAACAAAGCTTATTCTCATTTCAAACATCAATTCAGCGGTAGAACCACTTCTGCAAACCTAACCTCTTTGAACCAACTCTCTGATCAATCCTCTGAAGAAGAGGAATTAGAACAAGAAGAAGAAGAACTAGACGAGTTAGAAAGAAGATCAATCAATCACATCAAATTAGGTATCCCAACTAGAAGTATGCAACCTCCCACTTCAACTCCTTCCAGAAACAATCTAAACAATAAATCATTGGGTGGGAATTCAGGCGGTAGCGGGAGTGGTGGTCGTAGGAAAAGTAACGGAGGCGCAGGTGGGAAGAAGAATGGAAAGAATGGTGAAAGGAAAGCTTCAGTGAGGAAACAAGACTACGAATTGGAAGCCGTATTGGGATTACTGGAAGAAGATCATGATGATGACGAATCTGATCTGACAGATGTACCTTCGGTGGAAGGAAAAGGAGGAGGAGAAGAAGAAAAAGGTGGAGAGAATTCCGAAGGTGATCAACATTCAGATTCAGATCCAGAAATGGAAGCCAAACTCAGAGCTGCTGGAGATGGTGAATCTCTACTTGGATCGGCAAATTCAGATCAAGATGAAGAAGAAGAAATCGAAGAAGAACAATACATTATAGAAGATACCCTATTGAGAGAAGCCAAAGCAAGAGCCAGAGCTCAACAAGCTGGTAGAACTTTTAGTGGGATTGGTGGTACTTCTTCTTCTTCTCGTGGTAGAGGTAGTGGACATGGTAGAGGTGCAAGGAATGGTTCTAGTTCTCAAAGGAAATCAAATGCAATGGATGAAGATGGTGATCAAGATGCAGACGAAGAAGATGGGAATGATCAAGAGGCAGACGATGAAATGGATGGAGGAGATCTAGCTGCGCCTTCTTGGTCACCTCAAACTATGAAACTCTTGGGTTTACCAGTAGTGGATCAAGATGAACTCTTTGAAGAACAAGACGGTTTTCATTCTTCTTCTGAACCTTCTTTCACTGATTTCTTTGGATCATCGGATGATGGTGAAGATTCAAATGCAAGAGAAGATGACGATGAATCTACGGATGATGATTTAGGTGGATCTGAAGATGAAATCTCTGATTTAGACGGTGGAATCTTGGGAGCTCCTTTCTTAGCTCATTTCACTACTACTCAAGATGGAGGTGATCTTTTGAATGGTTTGGCTGGTGGAGCAGGAGGAGATCTCATCGCTTCTTCAGGTGCAGCAGGAAACGTCAACGGTTCCTCTTCCTCTTTGACCAATAATACTCAAGCAGAAGTTCCATTATTGGTAATTGAAGATTTAGATGGTAGATTGATTTATGCAAGAGCTGGAGATGGTGAAGCAGTTTTCGGATCGGATGGAGAATTCGAATTCGTAGATGATTCAGACGAAGATGATACTGATGATGAATTGACTTTCAATGGTTTATCAAGAGGAAGATCTTCTAGAAGAGGTGTTTTAGATGAGGATACCTGGAGAGAGTTAGGTTTGGATCCTTCTGATATTGGAGATGAATCAGGTGAAACTACAGATGAACTACCAGATGAAGATATGCCTTTCCCTAGATTATTGGTCGGTTCTGTGGCTCCTCATGGTGGTAGAGCTGCTAGAAGAGCTAGAGCTATGGCTGCTAAATCTAGAATGCTTTCTCCAAGTGGTGGAAATACTCCTAGAGGTCGTCAACGTAGTAGACAACATTCTTCTTCTATCGGTTCTCTTTCAAACCAAAACGATGCAGCTCCCAGAGCCGCTTCTCTTGAACGTTTGAATTCTTCGGATTCTATTGAAGTAGATCAAAATATCGGTGAAACGAAGGATCAAGATCAAAGTCAGAAGGTTGGCGAATCTTCTTCTCAAAACGTTGAATCTACAGAACCTACCACTCCGGAAACGAAAGAGAAAGAATTACCAAGTACTTCTACTAAGAGTGATTTCCCAAAACCTGAAATGGGTTCCTTTATGCCAGCAAGTGCCAAATCGGTTCATAGAGCTGTCATTGATGGTTCTCACAAGGCTCCGTCTCCTTTCGCAAGTAGACTGGCTTTGCAGAGTAGAGGATTGAGCAGAAAGAGGAATCAGAGAAGAGTGAGTATATGCGCACAAGTTTCTACTTGAAACTATGAAACAACTTCTTTCTTTCCAATCGCTTACGATTTCTCTTCCTAAACTTGCTTCTATAGGACTCTTCTTCGACCCAATCGTCCAAGAGACCGCGAAGATTCTCTCTCGACGGCACTTCATCAGCCAATCATGGGACTGGGACTGCAAGTGAAGCTCCTTCTTCTCCAGAGCGTGCTCTTCATTCGGCTAGCGAAGCGCCAGCTGAGATCGACGCTATGGATCTCGACGATGTGGTCGAGGCATCGATGCTTTGGCGTGGAGATCGCTCCAAATCTCCTTCTGCTGACGAGGACGTAGCTGATCGAACTGAACCAGAAGAGGACAGTGATCTAGGCTCCCTCATTCAGATAGGAAGTCCGGCATTGAGAGCCAAAGCTGCCAAAGAAGCTCGAAGATTAGCCAAAGGGAAAGGAAAGGACGTCGACGTCAAAGGAAAGGGCAAGTCTAAATCTTCTTCTTTCTCCTCTTCTTCCAATGCCTTTGCTAGGTGGGACAAGATTCCTTTGGGAGCTTTCCGAGATACTCAGAGCAGTAGAGGTGGCTCCTCGAGTCGGAATCATGAATCTCAATCTGGTTCGAATCGAGGTCCAGGTCAGAATTATTCTCATAGACTTGGAACTTTCCTTTTGACTGCTGCTGGATCCCGATCTGGAAACCATCATTCTGTGGAATCTTCATTCTCTGCAAATAGGAGGAATAGTAGACATAATCAAGAATCGTCACCTTTCAGAGGTAGAAGAGAAGCTAGAAGTGCAGAACAAGCTCTGTCTTTCGCCATGGGAGGAAACACTCTTCTAGATTTGGAAAGAGCTAGAGCAGCAGCTTCTGCAAACGGTCATTCGGGTAGAGATGCTACTTTCATCGTTTCTCCGGTTCTATTCCCAGTCAGACATCGAAGATCATCTCAAGTCGGAGGTTTAGGCCCTCAAGATCCAGACGACGACGTTTCTTCGGTTAGGTTGCCGGAAGCTCTTTCACCTTCTGGTCAATCTAGTATTCAAGGAGCAAGTGATGTCGACATGAATGTAGGTCGAAGTAGTAGGAGACCGGATTTGCCACCTGGAAGAATCACGAAAAGGGAGAAGAGAGAAAAGAGAGCTAGAAGAGCTGCAGCTCAACTTCAGATGCAAATCGCTTTGGCAGCTCAGGCTGAAATGGCTCAACAACAAATCCAGAACCGATCGGCTGGAAATGGAACTGATACGGCAACTACGACTCCTCCTTTGAATGAAGAGAATGAAAAGAAAGAAGAGTTGATGGGTTCTGCAAATAGTATACTCTCTCAAACCAATGATGATTCTCCAGCTGCTTCTTTGGCAATGCCTAGATTGAGCATCACTGATGCTTCTCCTAGAAATTCTCCTGGCGCTCAAGGTCCAGTTGCACCGCTTCCAAAGAGGTTTCAAAGGGAAGGAAGTGCCTCTCTCATGAAAGGATCGAATGAATCGACATCAACTTCCAACAATCAATTGGTTTCTGGTCCTCTGAGTCCAAATAGCTCTTCAATGCCACCTCCTTCTTCGACTTCTTCTTCTACCAATCCACCAAATCTTAACAACTCATCTCAAGAATATGGAGAATCATCTCAATCTTCTCAAATTCAAACATCTCCTGTATTGAGACCTCCATCGTCTTCTTTCGGTGGTCCTTTGCATTCTCCTCTGTTTGGTGGAATTGGAATGTATGGTCCTCAAGGTGCAGAAGAAGGAGATGGAGAAGGAGAACACGTCGCTGCTCTCTCCATCTAGTCGGGGAATTCTGTTCACGCTCAAAAGGTCGAGGTCGTAAATTAGCTTCACAGCTGTTTTCATCCATCTCGAAGTCACTCTAACTCTGATTCTCCATCCTTCTATCGCAACACCTCAAACCAAAACGCCTCAGCATCATCACATCCGACTCGAATTTTCGAAATCGCTTCGTCGCTTCGTCGCCTCTTAGAATCTCAATCTTCAAAGACTTGCTTTCACATTCCGAATTTCCAATAATTACTCTCTCTTTATCCTTTAACTTATCCTTCTGTTCTGCTCGGCTGTGTTTTTCAACTTGTATAATCCTCAGAATTTCAACTAGAAGAATCCATCCCTATCGTTCGTCAAGTGTTTCTTTCCTTATCCTTTTTATTCTTCCCTCTTACTCTAAATTTTACAATCTCTCTTTTTGTTCTTTGTTCTTGGACTCGATCAATCATAAAAAATCATTTGTTTCTTTCTCTTTCCCTCAACTAAAATCCAGAAATTGTTATCTTATCGTTTTACTCCCAAAATCTCCAGCGCTTCATGTGCTTTTTCCCGTTTTGTTAGCCATCCATGTTTTCCAATCTGTTAAATAAACTTACGCAGCAATTGAAAAGAATCGATATCTATTTTTTTACAGAAAGGGTCGACTCGCGAAGGGACGAAGATGAAGAAGCTTTCGAGAATCTTACTCTTCTTCACCACCAACACAATGCTCAACAAACGGGATTACCCAAAGAGTCAGAAGACGTATCACATCAACTACGACAAGAATCAAGAAATGAAATCGTTTTTAGTCGGTAGAAATGGTGGAGAAGCGCAATCAAAGAGAAACAAACGGGGAGAGAGAATTGCAGAGTACGAACTTGTCAAGACCGATTCCTACTCTTGGGAAATGAAGAAAGGATCAGACCCGGATCAAGATGAGAAAGCCAAGCTTTCAAATTACACCATCAAGCAATCATGGATCAGAAACGAGTATCGTTTGAACGACGAAGAGAGTATGGCAAAGTGAGTCATGGAAGGCGAACAGCCGAGAAGCGACAATGGAATTGCACTTAATTGCACTTCATTCACTGCCTCTTTCCTCCCAGAATTTGGTTTCCAGGAAGCAAAACTTGGTTTATTAGACCGAGTAATTGGAAATGGAAAGGGAACGGGCGTGAGTGCCTTTTCAGAGGTGTTGCAGAAAACGAAGGACTCGTTCAAAACGATCTGATCTCTTACTTCTCTCCTTCTCTACAGCTGACATCGAGCTTCTCGATTCAGAACGGAATAAGATCGCTACTCTTTCAGTCCAGGTCGTCGTCGGCTATGGCACTCGTAAGTCGCTCTTCTCTATCCATTTCATCGTCTTCTTCTGCCCTGATGACCTGGCCTCTTCTTCCTTTCAGTTCTGACAAAACTAACAGTCCATGGAGTAGACAAGATCCTGCTAGAACGAATAATGGCCTTGGCTTTCGTAAGAACTCTCGTCTTCGTCAAGGACAATGGAATGCTGCTCAACGCCTCTGACAGAAACCAAAGACGAATAAGGAGAGGCTATGATGCAGGAGGCTCTTCGTTTGCCTATTATGGCGGTGATTATGGAGGCTCGGGAGATGGGGGATCAGGAGGAGATGGAGGAGGAGGAGATGGTGGCGGAGGTAGTTGAATGAAAAGCTGTACAAGATGGAACGGGAATGAGATTCCGTCTGCTTTCCCTATCCTGTGTGCCACTTTCCTTTGGTAAGTATAATTGCTTCACCGAACACTAACAGTAGCGCAGTTGCAGTGCAACAAGAGAGATGAAAAACACCGAATAGCATCTCCTCGAGAGACGGCTTTCACAGAAGCCATAAAAAGCCAGCTTCCACTTTCCCTCGCAATCTCTCTTCTCCATCTTCTCCAACATCACCTCTCCTCAAGATGGCTCTCATCGAAGATTCAAGCTTACTATCTTCAATCACTGAACATACTGGAATAGTTCTGCCAACAATTCTACTCTATCTCGTCTTTCTGACCATCAAATATCATGACCGAGTAGTCTTCACGAAACCGAATCGAGAGGGTCTCTTCCAACCAAAAGGCTACCCTCTGGTTGGTAACACTCTTGGGATTATTGGTAGAACCGACAATCAGCTTGAGAAGATGCTAGAAGTGAGTTGCAGAGGCCGCACGATCATCGGATTCGCCTGAAACTCATCGACCTTCGACTTTGCCTCTTTCCCCCTCTCTAGAATGCCAAAAAGTCTCCAACAGGCTGCTTTAGGCTCACAGTTGTCGGAGTTGGCTCTGTCCTAGTCCTCTCAAGAAGTGAATACCTTGAATACGTCCAGAAAACCAACTTTGAAAATTACGTCAAGGGAGACAGACTCAGAACGGTCTTCTCAGATCTGTTGGGGACTACGGGCATCTTTGTCGCTGATGGGCAAGATTGGAAAAGAACAAGAAAGCTTGCTTCCCACATCTTCTCTGCTGGACAGTTTAGAAATTGGATTCAGTCCACGATTCACGGAGAATTGGAAAACGTGATCAGCCTTTTAAACGAAGTATCAGAATCCGGAGAAGCTATACAGATGCCGGAATTGTTCTCGAGATACACTCTTTCTTCTTTCTCCAAGATCGCATTTACAAAAGATGTCGGTTGTCTTACCAGTTCCAAAGAATGCCTATCGACTTCTGTCTTGTTCGGAGATTCTTTCGATTATGCTCAAAGTGAGTTTCAAATCGTCGCCTCGGAGCTCTTTCAACCTTTTCTATAAGAACGAGAAGGCCTTGTAGTAGAATATAGTCAGCTAGCAATCTGGATGCTGCCGAAGAGAAGCAGGAATCATGGAAAAAAGACTCTAACCACTCCCATCTTTCCACCTCGTCATTCTCTTTCAGCTATCATTAATTGGCGCTTCGCAAATCCGATCTGGAAGCTCTTGGAGCTCTTCAATGAGAAAGGTAGAAAGATGAATCAGTCAGTCAAAGATGTCCATGGCTTCGCGGGTGCCATCATCGAAGAGAGAATCAAGGAGAGGATCGCTTCTAACGCTGGAGATCAGAAGGCAAATGACGCTTCCGAACAGAGGACTGCCGAAAAAGAGGGCAGAGATCTTCTCGATCTATTCATGGACCAGACTTTGGATGTGGAAGAGCTCAGATACGTAAGTAGTCGAGGAGAAACAGTGATTGTGTCTTTCATGAAAACTTTTCTGACGAGTTCTCGCCACCCCAACTTTCCTTATCATCATCTCAGAGTCTGCTGCACTTCTTGATCGCCGGTAGAGACACCACGTTCCAGACCTTGAGTTGGTTCTTCTACGAATTAGCTCGTCATCCTGAACACATACAAACGATTCGTTCCGAGGTCAACAATCTTCTAGGATCTCCATCTGACAACGTCAAGCTCAGTTATGACCAAATGAAGCTTCTTCCATACCTTCAAGCATGCATTGCGGAGACTCTTCGTCTTCATCCGCCTGTCCCTCGGAACTCTAAGCTAGTCATGAAAGATGATGTCGTCATTCCTCAAGGTCCAAACAAAGATAGGCTTCCGCCAATGAAGGTCTACAAGGGAGAAATCGTAGCGTGGTCTGACTGGGTCATGAACAGGCTCGAATCGGTGTATGGAGAAGATGCAGAAGAGTTCAATCCTCAAAGATTCCTTGAGAAAGATGAGAACGGAGTCTTGCACTATGTTCAACCGAATCAATGGAAGTTTCATGTGTTTAACGGTGGCTATCGACTCTGCCTCGGGATCCAATTGGCTTTCTTCGAAGCTCTCTCATTATCGTAAGTCAAAAACAGAGAGAATAAAGGCGCATGTTTGCTACTGTCGCTGAATATCATGAATCTTCTCTTCGTGATCTTCGTCTCTCGAATCCAATGCTCGTCCGATCTTCAGAGCCGCTATCTTGCCTCGCTACGACTTCGAATGGGTCAAGGACCAAGAAGCACAATGGCCATTGAAATATGTGAGTTTGAAATCTTGTTTTCTATGTTCTTGTCGTGATTTTGACTAAGATCGACTCTTCTTATCTCTCACTTCCGTCCAGATGCCCTCTGTCACTCATCCGACTGAAGCGTACATCATGAATGTAAAGAAGGTGAAGTGACCGTTCTGGACGCCTTCTCGAACCTGTACATAGTACTTCTTTTCAATAGTCAACTGTTTTCGTCTTCTTTTTTCATTCCGGAGAGGGAGAAGGTCTTAAACCGTTCTGGAGGCTTGCCTGCTTCGGTGGTGGTGGATGGGAAAGATCAAAGGTCCTATTGGAGGGATCTTTCGAGCGTTATAGATACCTTTTTTTCTCTTCTCGCAACTACTTTTCATGCTTTTATCTTTACGTTCTTGCCAATATGGGATCGTCTGAAGAACAAGATCGGTCATAAAGGAGATGAAAAGAGAAGGGAGCACCTCTGCGCTCTTTTCGAGACCTGCCATCGTTCGGAGCCTCTCTCGACTCCACTGACCCTTTTTCCTGGGTTTCAAAAGGTAATTTCAATCCCAAAAAAACCTCAGATGGAGCGCAACTCCCTACATAGTCCTCGCAGAGGCAAAAAGGCCTCCATTTCCTCTCAAGCCCACAAGTCGTCGGTTCAAGTTTGGACTTTTCGGAAAACAGGTCCAAAAAAATCTCGCTCTTTCGTCCTTTCTCGCCTCCCATTCCGATCTTTCGCTCGTTTCATTCTTATCTATAACTTTTTAGAGAGTCTCTTGTAGGCCTCTCGTCTCGAATCTCCAAGAGTCTCTTGCAAGAAGTGACGAGCTGCCTTGTCGCTTCTGAGCGAGGACTCTGTCCTCGAATTTCCGTCCGACTTCCTCTTTTTGACTACTAGAACTTGAACCTATGTGTACTGTTCGATTGAATTCGCGAGATACGGGTCGCTTCAAGCACCGTCTCGAGATTTGTGGCTGTTTTGGAGACTGTTCGCACTTCATCTAGTCCCTAGCGAGTTTCAACCAAAAGCTTCCAAGATCAAGATGGACTATCATATAAGATTATAGATTACAATTAGTATACAATTCAAAAGTGAAGACCAAAGACCACAGCTCAATTGTCATCCGGAAAGGCCAAACTACCTTCTCTACTCATTTTGAACCTAGCGTTCTTGACATCGATGCACCTAAAGATTCTACCTATTCCTCTCTGACAAGAAAGCTCGCTTAGTTGACTCTCATTCTCAATGACTTTTCTTTTGAGATTCGGATCCAATCTAGCAGAGGTGCTAGGATCAGGAAGGTTTTCCCATTCCCCTTCCGATAATAAAGTTTCACCTCCAGAAACTTCTTCAGTCAGCGATGAACCGTCTTCATTCCTTTGGACCCTTCTCAACCCAGGATAAGATGAGGAAACGACTTCCACGATGTTGCATTGAGCTACGAATCTTTTAGAGCCATCGTCTGCGAGAATATTGTAGAATGGCTGATTTCTACCACCTTCTGGGAGATTATCGACTCCCTTTCCAAACGGAGAATTCAAAGGGAAGAAGAGACAAAGAGTGCGAAAGTCAGAAAGAGACGTTCTGAGAACTCGCTATTGAGGACAGAAGGTAAAACTCACCATGTTTCTCTGCCAACTTTCAGAAGCGTTACAGGTTCGGCTCCAACCCAAGATTACGCCTAGATAACCATAAACTCTATGAGTAAAAACGGTACCTACTTGATGTCTTGGGTCCGGAAGTATCAATTGTTGATGAGGAGAGTTTGTAGAATCAAAATCGATTGAAGAAAGCCTTGGAGAAGCATCTGGACCTTCATCTAGTGCATCGTACCAAGATTCTTCTCCAAACGGATCAGAATAGTCATCAACTTCGTCGAGTCCAATTTCGTACACTCCAACTAAACCTTGCATCCGAGCATCTGATTCTCGCATGATTCGTCGAGAGACTTCAGGACCTTCCATGTCGACTCTTCGAAGTTCACCTAGCAGATTTCCCCATTCCGTTCTTTCTTCTGGAGTTCTGAAGAGAAGAGAAGCAGTTGGACTGATAGCTTCTCCTTCTTCGTCGTTGCTTTCTGATCCTGAATCCTCATCTGCAGAAGAAGTCGAAAGATTGGGAATGGCATTGGTCTCAATTGCAGTCCAGCTGTCTGAAGCCACGCTTTCAAAGAGTGATAGTCCTAGAAGATCTTGTTCGATTGAAGGAACGTCCATCGAGACTGGAAAGACGAGAGAGAGAGAAAACATGGACTTAAAGAATGAGACTTCTGTTCGACCATTGTTTCTGTGTTTCTTCGCTCCAACTACTCTACTCACAAAGGTCAGAAACCATCCCAAACATCCAATCGAGGATTCTTCTAGAAGGACGTTCCATCCCCTCATCTTCTCTCCCAGGACCTTCCCCTTGAAACAATCGAATGAAAGCATGAGCGCAAGCATACATTGAAACCCTTTGTTCATAATCAGTCCAAGAAGTTGCTCTGACTATGTCTTCTTCGCTTTCTCTCAAAGGAGCCAGAACACTTGAAGATCTATTCAACAGGACTGGAGTTTCTCTATCTTTCAGACCTTCTAGAAAGACTTGATCAGGCCTTTTACCATTATAATAGAATCTTTTGAGGTTCTCTCTACTGTTCTGGAAATGTAGCGACTCATTTCCAACTTGATTATCATCTTCATTAGAAGTCGAAGCTTTTGGAGTCTTTCCACCAACATGAATGATCCTTGGCAAACCTTGAGCTCTTTCAACACTGGTTCCAATGTTCCTTGCTATCCTCATCCCTAATGAACCTGACGAGAAGGAGAGAAAGAAAAGGTAAGAGGAGATTCAATTGAAGGAAAAAGGAGAGAGAGTCGTGAAACATCGAGACGGACATTCTCTTGCTGGATCCAAGAACTTATGAGATTCTTGACTACCAATTCCCAAACCGTTCCCCAGCATTTCGAGTAAATCGTTAAAAGTGACCAAAGTTCCTTCTTCGAAAACGTCTACCCAAAACCTTTTCCTTCGATTGATCGATCTCTTGATGGTTGGAGGTGAGTCTGAAGAAGTAGGATCTGAAGATTGAGAAGGATCACTTTCTTTGCCTATCCCTTCTTGTTCCTGCAAGATTTCTTCCGAATCCACCTCTTCTTCGCAAACAGCGTGAATCCGACCTGGAAAATTGCAAGCTGAAGCTCTCAATCCGAGTCTATTGGCTATCGAACAAAAGATCGAAACCAAAGTCAAGGGTAGATTTTCTCTATTTTGAGGTAGAAGAGCTAGGTTCAAGAAATGATTGTCTAAATCGTGGAATTTATCTGAACCAGCACTTTTGAAATCATGAGATAATAGGAAAGAACTGATCCCTTTCGTCAACCTTCTCAGATGATCTGAAGGAGTTGCATCGACTATGATTTCATTTTCTGAAGGTAGTGATGATTTGGGTTGAGGAGTCTGATCGATGAGTTGTTGTAAAGCTGAAGTGGATGATGAATTCTTCTTTGGCTTCTGGACTTGAATTCCTTGATGCCTGAGGTAGAGATAGCATGCAACTGCAAGTGAGTCCAATTGTTGTTTGATGAAAAGGTAGGATCCACCTCTGAAGCTTGAAAATGCTGAGAGAGCCTCTTCCGGCTGAGGGATTTCGATCGGAGCAAAGATTCTTCTCGACGATTCACTTGAGGTTCCATGACTTTCCAATTCTATCGGTTTTCCCATATTCATTTCTTGAATCTCTGATCTTCTGGATCTCAATTCGTTTAATCTCAACTTGTCCATTTGAAGCATCCCTTCCCTTCGAAGTAGATGTTCCAAGATCTCTCTAGATATGTCCAAGAGAGCTAAATGGTACGATGGAGATCTAGATACTTGATCAGGGAAAGAGATCAGCTGCAAAGCAGTTGGGAATTCAGGAGAAATTGAGGATTGATTAGAAGATGAATCCCTTTGTTGAGACTTGACCAATCTTGTCAGTACGTCGTAAGCTTCCATTCCAAACCGATTTGAGATGACTTCAGTAAGTCTAATCCTTCCTCTTGATCTAAAATTGTCGGAGAGAATTGGTGAATCAGGGAATAAGACGAAAGTCTTGATGAGGGAGAGGATTTGATTATCTTTTTGAAGTCTGGAGATGAAGAGCTGCTTGTAAGGAGGGATTGATGAGCCATTTGAGCTTCTCTTTGTGAAACTAAGTTTTGGATTGAGAGATGAGTTTTCTATCTGAATTCCACCAGAGAGCTCATCTATGAAGTCGAGATTGATTTCATTATCAAATGAATCCTGATTATCATCTCCACATCCTTGCATCTCGACATTGCCCTCTCTATCCTTCTCTCCCTTCTCTCTTCTGATTGTGTTCTCCCAAGCTGATCTGGCTTCTGATTTCAATTCTCTCCTCCATTTCCTGCTCCTTTCGGACTGCACCTTTTGTATGACTTGATCGTCTACTACTCGATTGAGATTTGAGTCAGCATGATGATTCTGCTGCCGGCGTGAGTGATGATTGCCAGTCATTTCCAAAGACCAAGCGTGGAAGTAAATGTTGGACCATATTCTTGAATCGGATGCTATTCGGTTGAACTTGTTTGACACTTTGCAAAGATTAGAGATTGAGATTGGTTTGGATAGAATGCTGAAGACTGAGATCAGAAGTTCATCTGGAAGCTCGGAAATCGACTTTGCTCTCGAGTTGAGCATCCCTTGTGACATTCCAGACTAGATTTTGATGTCAATTGTTGTAAAGCGAGCTTGGTTGTGATGGTAAAGAGTAGAAGAGCAATTCTGATTCGAAGGGTTTTCCACATCTCGCGTGGTCTATCTATCTTTGATTGCCTTTCTAAAAACAAAACGCTCTGCAGCTTCAAAGAAAAGAGAACTCAAACTCGTTCAAGCCATTTCACACAGTCCAAAGAAGGCTAAATTTTGGAACCTAGAAGCAAGTACGAGGCAGGCCAAGTGCAAGAGTTCAGAGTCTTCTCCACAGTCCATCACACAAAGGCTCCAAAAGAAACTCATCTGTACACAACGATAATCATTTTCAATCTGTAAAAATACAATGCGGATTGAGGCTTTTACTTGCAGAAACTTGAGCCGTTCAAAAAGGACTCTTTTGGTGGGAGAAGACGACGTGCAGAGATTGAGACCAAAACTAGAGAGAGAGAGACAAAGAAACCACAGGATGACTGATGAATGAATTAACCAGGAAAGAACGAGTAAAAAGATAGAAAAGGAACCATGCTTAAGAAAGCAGATTAAGTGTGTGATATGCAACATTGAAACCTCCAACGAGCGCTTCTTACTTCCAAGGGATTTGATTGGAAGAAGGAGTAGCGTGAGCACTACCAACGATCGGGGACAAATTGGGAGGAGCAGATCCTGGACCCGAAGATTTGTTACCATAATTCGTTCTAGGCGTGGTTGGAGTATTGATCCTAGCAGTGTCCAAAGTTGGTAGTGATCTTTCAGATTCATTGAAACGAACAGACGTGGAACTGACTGGTGTCAATTGAGGAGTTCCATTTTTACTACTCGAGGAAGAACTTGAATTCGAAGGAGTCGAGACTTTCAAAAGACTCGAGTCTGTCGAGGAAGAGGAGATGGAGGTCAAAATGATACGATGACCATCTGGATCTATCAGCGAGACTTCTTGAGATCCCCAAGGCTGAAGAAAGAAGTAGATGGTGAGAGGCAAAAGAAAGGGTTTAGTGCATTTGTTTCTCATCCGTACGTTTTCTGACTCCAGATTAGATCGACTTTTCAACACTCACCTTCGTTTCGACGCCTCCCAACAACTTTGCATTCTCCCATTTCCTTCCATTAGAGTTCGAAGGATTCAATCTCTTCTCAATCTCCAACCTGACACTTTCGAGGATCCAGAGCTCTCTCCCAACTCTCATCCGTACGTTCTGACTCCAATTATCGACTTTCACACTCACCTTCGTTCGAACGAGCCAGACATTGAATCAAAAAGTTGACTCCACTGGATTGATTTGATGTACCAGAAGAAGTTCTAGGCGGGGGGCGGTGGTGGAGGAGTTGAAGCCTTAGATCTATTTATCGACGAAGATCTCCTAACATTAGCAGCTGCATTGTTTGGAGCAGAATTGTTCGAATGATTAGGATCTATAACAGTTGCACTTGAACCTGATCTACCTCTTGAAGCATCGTTGCCTTTATCCTTCTCGGAAGTTGAGACTGGTGGAAGAGATGAAGTCGAATTGATAGCAGACGTTTGATTCGACAATTGAGATTGCAAAGCAGATGGACTTAAAGGAGCTTTATCTGGATTTGATGAAGTCGAAGTATGTGTACCTCTACTGAAATTTCCATTCCTTCCAATAGAGGTAGAACGTCCGAGAGATGTAGCTGATTGAGGAAAGCATTCCAAAGCTCTCAAACAAATCCCAATCCCTCCATTGATGACCATCGTAGCATTGAGATCCATCGAATTGGATAAGAGTGAGAATCCCAAAATCGTTTCGTAGAAGCTGATAGACTGATTAACCGACTTTACCGGAAGTAGTGTTGTGATGTTGATTGCGTTGATGAAGTTCGAAGGCGGGATTGGTGAAGCAGGAAGTGGTGAACTGACTAGAAGAGGTTGGGATTCGATTTGAGATCTAGAAGAAGAGAAAGAATCTTGACTTGAACTTGTGGAAATGAATGGAGGATACTGTTGAGGTGTTTCTGGTAAATCTTTCAAAGTGGAATCGTTCGAATCCAGAGATGGGAAGGTAGTGGGAAAGGTTGGAGACTTGAAAGCTTCTCCTAGTCCATCCATTGCTGAAGTTAGACTGGCGTCCAAAGGATTGAAGTGATGAACTGAAAGAGAGCAGCAAGAGTTATAGACAAAGGAGGACAAGGGCATGAAGTTCAGCTCAGTCTTCGATGGGTACTCAGAGCGAACAGCTCTTCCAATCGATCAGTTACTTGAAGAAAAACTCACCACTTGTAGCGTCTTCACTTTTCGCTCTTGCTCTATGACCATTCCAACCACTTTTCTCATTCTCATCCTTCTTTCCCTCCACCTCAGGTTCACTTCTATCCTTTTTCCCAATCCCACTCTCTTCATCATCGAAAGGAGAATTCCAACTCTTTGGAGCCGGTTTCGGAGGAGCGACCAAAAAGGAAAGAGCTTCATCCAATTCTTCGAACTCTTTCAATAGAGGTCCAGGAAAATCTTTGATCTGACGTTCAGCTTCGGCTCTTGAAGTATAAACTCCTTTTTTCCAACCTCTTTGAACCGAAAAGAAAGGACCAGCACCAATGAGTTCCTGTCTAGCTCTCATATGATCATGAACGTTACTCAAAGCGTCCTTTGGTATAATTCTTCCTTTATCAATGATATCTTCCGAAGAAGTTGAAGTTCCATTGACAGATGAATTGGTATTGTTGCTTGTACCATTGCTAGTTGTTGGACCGTTTCTACCAGTGATTCTCTTTCCCATCAAAGGTGGAGAATAAGGACTTGAATAGGCAACATTCAGAGGAGCATCGAAAGCTGGTTTGGCTCTAGTCGTACTTGAAATTGCAGGTCTAGGTGGTGGACCTGTTGCCAAAGTTCTGGTAATTGAACCATTCCCACGAATGGGATTCGCAACTGAATGTGAATGAGAATGAGAATGTTTGTTGGTTTTACTTGAATTTGGAGGATGAGAAGGAGAAGATTGAGATTCATAACCACCACCACCTTTTTCGAAATGAGAATCTTTACTGTCTGAAGAACCGAAGAGATAATCCTTTTTGAAATTGGAATGAGTTGGTGTGGTAACATCTCTTTCTCTTTCTTGATTATCTGGTATGAAACTTCCACCACTTGTGGTTTCAATTGGAGAATCAATAGTTGAATTTGCCATTGAACTTCTTCTTGAAATCGAGGTGAGAGAATCAAAGGATCTTGAAGGCCTCAGATTTGATTTGGTCAAAGGTTCATGTCTCTTGAAAGGATTGTAAGAACTGATTGGATTGTTATTCTGAACGGCTTCTTCTGAAGTCTGTCTACTTCGATTGGTGGAAGTTCTATCTCTATTCTGAGTCCTACTGATAGTAGTCGAAGGAGGATACTTTGAACTAGAGGTCTTGATGGAGGTATAAGGAGGAGGTGAATTGAGATCCGTATTTGTAGAGGTTGAGTTATGACTATCATTTGAATTGGTATTTGAATTTGAATGTTTATGAAGTTTTGGAGATGAACCAAACAAGGTCTCAATCGCAGTCCTTCTTGTGCTTCCACTCCTTCCCAATCTACCACCACTGCTTGCGACTGTGGCATGACCTGACTCCAATACTAATGAATCAGTGGGAGAGATTGGAGAGTACTGAGCTGTTCTGCTTGGAGAGGTTGCAGGATTGAAAGCTGACGACGAGGTTGAAGCAGCATAATCTGTCCCTACTCCAATTCCTGTTCCAGTCCCACCTGAAGGTCTTCTACCAATCACTTGAACTTCACCTTGAGCTGATTTGGATCTCAATAGATCCATAGATCTCCCACCATTCCTTGAAGCAGCACTAGAAGAGGGAGCAGCTGCTGCTTCATTGCCTGCTGCTGATTGTGGTTTCTGTTTCCTGATGCTGAAAGTTCTTCCAACCAAGGCAGAGATTCCACTTGCACTGTTCTTTTCTCGATCTCCTGACATTTCTGTCCTACACAAGAGTCAAAAGAGTAGAACTGATGGGAGCAGGTCAGCAGGTCTTGACTCTGCGATTTGAGATTGCTGCGAGTGAGCTGAATGCCTGGTCGTTGAAGCTGTTCGGTTGCTGACAGGATCTGATGGCTTAGATTATGTTTGACGATCTTGAATGAATCAATAAATAAGGGAATCGAATCCAATTGAAGTTGATTGAGTGAGAGAGGAGAGGTCAAGGAAGCAAAACAAGGTCAAAGCAAAACAATCTTCTTCTCTCTTCTCCACGGTCCATACTTCTCCGAACTCGTCTGCTTTTAAATGGAAAGCATGACCAGAAACTCAGGAAGAACGACGTTTTTAGATTGGTTCAGGTCACTACAAGCAAGCACGCATCGAGTCGGATCAGTCTGTCAAGCAATTCCAATGTGAATCTCAAAATCTCCCATCTCATCGATTTATCAAGTCGTCCATTTCCATTCTTTACAATTTCGATTTAGGAGCAGTCTCCTTCAACTTTTCCTCCGCCTGTTCAGTGGTCGTTTCACTGGGGTTTCGACTGGGAGAGTTGAAGAGAATGACGCTGTAGAAACAGAAAGGGAAGGCAAGTCGAGAATAAAACAAGAGAAAGATTCGATCAGTTAAAATGGAACGGGACCAGCCAAGTCGGAAAACAAAACAACGATTGATGAAATACTCACTTTACAGTAATCTGTTCAAATCAATGGAATTGGAAGAGAGAGAAACGAGAGATCGTTCGTCATTAGGAGTCGTTCGCCGTCGGTGTCACTTCGTAGCGTTCTTCTAGCTTTCTTCTTTCCAAACCCTTTAGCTTTGCTTCATAGACACTTCTTCTTTGGCTTTGAGATCTCATACTCACATCATCTCTATACCTCCTAGATTCAGGAGCAGGGATAGCCAGTAAACCAGCGACTCTTTCAGTATTGGCACCACCCAAAGCGTTTCTAATCAAATGAGTGCTCAAATTCTCATCTCTAAAAGTGAAAGTCTTCAAATGTTGAGGGGATTTAGATAAAGGATGTTGATTTCTTTCTCTTTCTCTTTCTGCGTTCCCATTGACATTACCATTTCTTTGTTTTTCCATTACCAGTTCAACCGCACTCTTCTTTTCCCTTTCTAATTCCAACTTTTCAGGATTGAAACATCTTTTCAAAAGTTCTTCAGATTTGATTTCCCCTTCTTTCTTTCCACTCAAACTAGCAGCTATTAAAGCTACTACCTCTTCATTTGAAATCATATCCCACAATCCGTCAGTTGCCATTACGATGAATTTCAATTCCTTTTCTTCGGAAGAGGATGCTGTAACTCTTCTCCATTCCACTTCTGGTTGTGCAGTTACGTATGGTGGAGTTTCCAAACCTCTTGGTGGACCTCTGACTGAAGATCTACCTCCTGGTAGGAATGCATCGTAAAGTCTTCCTTGCAATTCTGCAGTCCATTTGTATCGAGCATCTCCGAAAGCTCTGGTAGGTTCTAGACCTCCCAAAACTCTTCCTCTCGAGATGACTCTGTCGTGTTCGGAGGATGGATGTTCTGAGCGCATTCTGGGAGAGCGGAGAAAGGGAAGAGGGAAAGATGAGTTAGAAAGATGCTCAAATGAGCAGGGGGAAATTCTTGCGTCCGTTGGTCCAGATCTCAACTCGAGGTCTTGTTAGTTCTCAGGCCATTCAAGAACTGAAATATTCTTCCACTCACCTCTTGATTTCCTTCTCGTTCCTACCAGTTTGATCTTCACTCAAAGTTTCAAATTCCCATCTATTCTCCTTTGGTTTCCAATAACCAGCAATAGATCTACTATCACCAGTACAAGCAGTGTAAATGTCACCTCTGACCGAATCAATATAAGTCAATAATGCACAAGAACCAGAAAGTGCGGGTAATAGAGTTTCATAGGCAGTTCTCTGAGTTGCAGTCATGACTGTTGATCTTTCACCATTTGAGGAATTGGAAGAAAGTGGGAAGATTGAATGAGCCAAAGATGATAGTTTACCAGTAGAAGAAGATGTAGTTGAATTTGCAGAAGATGAATTTGGATTTGTAGTCGATGTTGAAGTAGAAGAAGGAGTCAATAGAGATAACTCATATTCTTTCAACAACTCTAAAGGAGTGTTACAGATCTCCTTGTCTAAACCTTTGAAAGCTTTGATGATTGCTCTTTTGACTATCTCTGGATCTCCATCTAAACCAGCAGAATTAGAAGAAGGATCTGAAGATTGAGGACCACCAAATAACAATCTCCAGGCTTTGATAGGCATTGCAGCTTTTGCCTTTGCAACTTGAGAATATTCCCCAACCTCTCTAAAGACCTTGTCCAATTCCAAAGCTACGAAAGCTATCAATTTCTGAGAAAGATAGGTGCTTGTATGCCAGCCTGCATGACCATCCATGACTGCAAAGAAGCACAAGTCTCCATTAACTCCCACGCTAGATGAAGTATTGTTACTACTATTCACTGAACGATCTCTTTCTACAATGACTTCGGCTCTCTTATCCTCTATAGGATCATTACTTGCCAAACTGTTTGTATCATATCTTGAAACCAAACAACTTCCTAAAGGTCTTTGAACCACAGTGGAAGTTTCCTCTTGTTTCAATTTCCTTTCCACTTCCATTGACGTTAGACTTGTGATTACTTTTGAAGTTGGTGAACCAGGTTGTGAAGATCTAATTGGGATCGAGAATGAAGTTCTGGATTGAGAAGATAGAGAGAAAGGTCTGGCAGTACTTGGAGGTTGATTTCTGGAATTGTACCAATAATAACCACCAAAGATTGCTGCTGAGCCTGCTATTCCAACTATCAACCACTCTCTACGTTGTTGTTTCTGATATGCTGATGAAGAGGAAGAGTTGGAGGAAGTGGAAGAAGAGGAAGAGGAAGGAGTAGCGGATCCAGTAGAGTGGATGAAGAAGTAGAAGTGTTGGATTTGCTAGTCGGTCTTGAAGTTGGATGGAAGGTTGAGAATGAGCAATTGAGAGTAAAGTTGGATTTGTAAAGCTGATTTCCAATTCGTTTGCTACTCAATCTCGAGATGGCATTCCTCGAAGCTTGCTTGCAGCAACTCATAGAGACTACAGACAGCAAGGCTTTTGCTCTCTTCTATTCTATTCTCTTCTCTGTTTCAGGTTGATGATTCCTATTTGGAATACAGCCTGTCACTGAGTGCAATCTTGACTTTGAACAGACGTTTCTCTCTGACAGAGGAAAAGAATGAAATGGTTTGTGGAGAGAGAACAAAGTCCAGAACGTCTCTCTCTCTTTCTCCAAAATCTCGACATCATTCGGCATGGTCGGCCTTTCCGTGAAACTCCTTTAGGACCTCAGAAATACAATTCTGCTTCTTCTGATCAGGCTTTGCAGAAAGTCACAAGTCACACGTCGCAGTGCGTGCAAAGAAGGCTTCCATCTCGATTCTCGACTCCATCAGATCAGTCGTTGGCTTATTCAGGTCGCAAAGAAATTCCACTCTCTCGAACTTTGTGTAAGCTAGCTCAGGATCGTGGGGTAACGCTAAGTTGTGTCTCGAGATACTTGAACCTGAAGAGAGGGCTCTTGAAATTGAAGACGTCCATCTCTTCAGTCTGGATATATGCCCTCGGAACTGCAGCTAGAACAAAGCACTTCATGAAATCCTTTGCTTGAAAAAGTATAGTTCGCAATGAAAGCCTTGCCTTCCGAGTCCGAGAGAAGAAAGGGACCTCAAAAGATGGAAAGGAGGAAGCAGAGTAAAAGTTCTGGAGTGGCAGTTCTCACTTTCTCCATTCAGCTCGGATCGGAATGTTGGAGAAAGGTGACCAACGAGTTGAGATTGATAGAAGAGTGCCTTGAAAACATATAAAGAAAGCGAAAGAAGCTTGCTTCCCAAAGAGTAGACTTGCCAAAGATCAATCCATCTCCTCCTCTCCCTTCTATCTCTCAATCGAGCTCACCATCAAAGGAAGCGGTTTCTTTCATCTATTGTCTTCCACCAGAAACAGGTTGTCCAGCACCACCTACACTAGCTTCAGCTCCCGACCCACCACCACCAACTATCAATTGAGGTTTCTCCACCACCAATTTTTCACCTTCATACATTCTATTAGTCAAAGCAGCTCTCTTCAAAACCTGTAAATCCGATTTTGCAGTATTATAAAAAGCGATCAATCTTTCCTCTTCTGATAGATTTGATTGTTGATTCGCTTGTTTTGGAGGAGCAGTTTCACCTGAAAGAGTTGAAGAAGAACCACTTGAAGAGGAAGTTGATGCAGAAGGAGATAAAAGTGAAGTGGGTGAAGCAGGAACTGTGGTTGAGGAAGCTTTTGAATAAGGTGAAGATAGTTTTGCTTGTGATTCTGGTAGTAGATTGGATCTGAAGAGATCTCGGGAACGTCGTAGGAAATAGGTTCTGAAGTTGTAGGATGACTGAGAGAAGGAGAAGAAAGAAGGAAGTGAGAGAAGAGAAGTGAGGATGAGTATTGGATGATGAATGGAAACAACAGACATTTCTAAGTCTAATCCGAATGTAGTACTCACGAATGATTGAGCTGTTCCCAAGTAATCTCTATAGAGACGTAATATCTGAGTTCTAGTTGGTGCCACTGCCATAATCCTGAGTGTCGTGTGAGGATTCAACGATCGAGCTTCCGAGTCGAATGGTAGATTGAAATAGGTTTCTGAGCTGGATTTGCTTTAGATTTCGTGTCTTGAAGAGAGCTCAAAATGAGTGATGGTCAGATGAAGAAGATCAATGGTGGGAGAGATGACTTTTTTGGAGGCCGTTGTTTGCCTCTTTTTGTTCGCTACAATCATCTCTCGAAAAACGAAAGCATCAAATTAAAGAGAAGACAGAAAACTAAGTACTACATCAAAGTATTTGTGATTCTTTTCCCTCCATTTGGCAACTTCACTCGCCACATTACACCAGGTTTCTGCCTCATTTCAGTCCCATTATTCCACTGTGCTTGCAATGGCAACTGATTGGAGTTGAAATAGATGTATCCATCATCTGCTACTACCATGGAGTCTATCCAAAAGAATCTAGGGTCTCGCACCAAAGTCGAGGTCCTCAAAGTCGAAGGATCATAGGCGAGAATGGCTGAGACTTCGGGAGCCGCTAGATAAATTATCCCATTACTATCTGAATCGAATCCATTGGTCTGAGAACCTTTACCGAACAGATTTGAGACGGCATTTGAAGCTGCTTGTTCATTCTTTTGAGGATCGGAATTGTCCAGTAGAACCGAAGTTGGGATGCGGTAGAGGTTTGAGAAGTCAAGGGAGAGTAATAAGCATACTCTCCATCTGGTGAAAGTGCTAATCCGTCGAATCCTTTATCGAGAAAACGAAGTAGAAGAAAGGTAAGGACATCAGAAGGGAGAAGAAAGGAGAGAAGCGGTAAAGACGTCAGTCTCAAGAATCTCAAGCGGCGGCGACGAAGCTCTACGTCGACAAGAAGCAGTTTCGTCCGCTTTCTACGTCGACAAGAAGCAGTTTCGTCCGCTTTGGACAATACATCAACTCACCTTCTTTGTTACTCCAAACAGATTGGCCTTTGGTAATTGTATAAAAAGGTTTGCCAAAGTAACTAGGTCTGTTCAAGTAATCGTTCAAAACACTTGGATGATTCTCAAGTCTTCTATGAGCTTTTCCAGTTCCCAAATCCAACACGATGAAAGAATTTCTACCCTCGTTACTAGAGTCAACGATATAAGCTACACCTTTCCCACTTTCAGTAATGGTTTTTCCTCAGATCAAACCTGACGTCATTCATATAAGAATCAGGATAATGCACCGTGCCATCGAAAGTATAGGTACGTTCGAAGCTTCCATTGGAGCTTAACCTGATCAATTTGGGTCCACCAACTGTTGCATAAGCCATTACTGGATTTCCATCGACAGTGATCGTCGGTCTGCCCGTATCTAGAACCCACAAAGCACCAGATGGATCGACATAGAGAGCTTGAACGTTGATGAGATGTTCTGAGTCTTTGCTAGACATTGTGTAACCAGTCTGATTCGATAAAGAAACGTCTTGTAATCCAGAAGGTGGTGTGTTTAATTCGAGGTTTGGATAAGCTGTCTCAGAAGTCAAATTAGAGATCTTTCCCATAGTGTAAGCGTAATCACCTCTGGTGTAACAGGCGAACAAATCAGTTTTTGAATCATTTGAACAGCTGCTAGACCCTGGTGAGAGAGATTTGAAGTGAAAGAATACACATATCTAAGTGATTCCTCGTCGACGATTGCAGACTCGGATGAACAGAAACGCATGCTGTCTACTCACGATTGGCCATTGGTCATTGTATAAATGAACAATTTCCGCTTCTGGCCCATCGAACCCAGTATCTTGAAGAAGTTTTGGTACTTGATATCCCTGTCCAACAGGTCCAGTGATGTCTTGTGGAGCGAGATTGGGAGATGGAGTGGCAAAGCTTGAAGAACTTGACGTTGACGAAGACGATTGGGCCAGAGAACTCGGTAGCAAGATAGCTAGAATTGAAAGTGAAGAGACTATCATTGTTGTTCTTGGAGAGAAAAGAGAAAGGAAACGCAAAAAAGAAGGCCCTTATAATGGCAAATGAAAATTTAGCAAAACTCCACTTGAGATCTGAGATCTGAGATGAGGTTCCGATGTTGGTATAGCTGCCATTCTCGGAAGACGATTCTCTCTCAGTTTCGAATCAGAAGAGGGTTCTTGTTGGTTGGAGATGAACTCGAAAAGACGAACCGCGTTGATGAAACTTGGGGGGCGATCGAGAATCCGAACGGAGCTCACCGAACATTTGGCAGCACCCCTGGTTTTTGACAGGTGTTGCGTCACCTATACATAGGTGCTATATCAATGCAACGTCTATTATCTTTAGGTTCTTCTTTTATTTACAAATCTTCAAACGCTTGAGAAGAGAACAACGTTTGTCCAAGTCCACCTTCATCTCTTCTTCTTTCCACTCATTCTCTCCAAGCTAGCCAGAGCGCATAACCTTTACTCATTCCACCTAACCTCTTCCTAATCCCTTCATCCGACATCTCATCATCATTCGACTCTTCATTCTCCAAGCTCTTGATCTTCCATTTCTCTTTCAAACCATGCTTCTCATCAAATTCCAACCAATCCTTTAGAAACTCTCTAACCATTTCGGAGGATCGCAATTCTATGACTAGAAGAACCAAAGTATGATCAGGTTGACAGAATAAAGTCAAGGTGGAAATCAAGGGAGAGAATAAAGATGGATTGAAAATACAATCCAAAGAAATGATTAAATCTGGATAGGTGTAAGATTTTGGTGAGGTATGGATTGGAGTCGACTTGAGATTCGGTTGTTGAAGTAAGCTCTTATTCTCTTGAGTTTTGTGAAGATTGTGTTGAGCTTCTTGTTCTGGAGATTGTTCGTCGAAATGGGAGGAGAAAGAAGAAAATAACTCTCTTCTCAAAAGATGGATCATTCTATCATTTCCACTCGAGAACAAATCGTAAACCTTGTTCCAATCCAATTCTTTACAAGAAATCTGGACTTTCTCCTTCTCATCATCTTTTTTCGCTTCTTCAGATTGGAATCCATTCAATCGAGATAGGTTCTTGTTGAGAATTTGGAGTGAGCTCTCTTGGTCAGTCGCAACCCACGAACAACCTTTTCCGTCGACTGCTTCTTGATTGATAAAGTCTGGATGATTGAGTAGCAGAGTGGGTAGAATCCCAGTTCCACTGCCGATCTCTAAAACGTTGGACGACCTGAGAGAATCCAGGGAAATCAAAGGCTTGAAAGAGGAATGTCGATTCAATGGGTTTTGTAGAAATGTCCATTGTTTGAGTAGGCTTTGGGAGAAGATCACGCTGTTTGGAAAGAGTCGGATTAGGAAAAGAAACGTTGCTAAGACTGAGTGATCTATGACAATGCTCGAATCAAAGAGAACGAAGGTTGAAAAGTCTCACCTACTTCGCCACACGACGGATCCTGTGTCTCCTGCGACTGATCGTAGACTTGTAGACTGTTGAGAAATGGAAGAAAAGAACAATTCGAATCAGCCCTCTTGACGATCAAAGAGGTCGAAAGACTCCAGAAACAAGAGAGACTCGCGTCTTGATGTAGAATGACTTTGATTTCATTCTGTTTCGATTTGACTCCCGCTCGTCCATTGAGATTCACATTCTTCCTACTAGTCGAAGCTTTGCTGTTCTTTAAAGTGTTGCCACTTCGACCTTTCTTCTTGGAAGCGACGGTGGTTGTCCTACTTTGAAGAGAATCTTGAAAATCTTGGTGATCCAAAGTCTTGATCGTAGGAGGTGAGATTGATCTCGAATCCAGATCAATGGTGATTTCCAATAAATCATGAGAATTGTTTACGTAACCCAACCTGATTGACCGATTTCAGGAGGGGAACAAGTGTAGAGAATGAAGATTTCTTCATCTGCGTCTGTGACTTTACGATG
>JASXTE010000633.1:5000-10000 GCA_030280995.1 Hemileia vastatrix
TACAAAAAACCATGAGTGAAAACAATAAAATAGTTTGGTGCACCATTTAAGCATTTTGCATAATTCATATTGAATATCAAACTTGATGAATATTGAACGCGCGCGCATTCAACTTTGAAACATGTCAACTATTATGCATTGCAAAGAAAGATCCAGAGAATGCAAAACAAACATCAAATTAAATAAATAATTGGAAACATGTAAAGTAATAATAACAATCAACTCAAATCAACTTGAAACAATAAAACTTGACATAACAAAATAAAATTAAGACTACATAAAAGTGTGAATAGTTCATTATCAATTAAAAAACAGTCATTAAGCATGAAAAAAAACTTAACATAAAAAAATAAAATAAAACAAAATTTTGCATAAATTCAATGATATTCACTAATCATGATATTGAAAAGGTGAAATTGGCAACACTTGGAAAGTAAACACTCAACATGACAAAAAAAATAAAATGACACAAAATTATGCATATTTTCAGTAATATTCACTGATCATGATATTGAAAAGGTGAAATTGGCAACACTGGAAAAAAAACACTCAACATGACAAAAAAAATAAAATGACACAAAATTATGCATATTTTCAGTAATATTCACTGATCATCATATTGAAAAGGTGAAATTGGCAACACTTGGGAAAAAAACACTCAACATGACAAAAAAAATAAAATGACACAAAATTATGCATATTTTCAGTGATATTCACTGATCATCATATTTAAAGGGTGAACTTGGCAACACTTGGAAAAAAAACACTCAACATGACAAAAAAAAAAAAATGACACAAAATTATGCATATTTTCAGTAATATTCACTGATCATGATATTGAAAAAGTGAAATTGGCAACACTTGGAAAAAAAAACACTCAACATGACAAAAAAAATAAAATGGCACAAAATTATGCATATTTTCAGAAATATTCACTGATCATGATATTGAAAAGGTGAAATTGGCAACACTTGGAAAAAAAAAGACTCAACATGACAAAAAAAATAAAATGGACACAAAATTATGCATATTTTCAGTGATATTCACTGATCATGATATTGAAAAGGTGAAATTGGCAACACTTGGAAAAAAAAGACTCAACATGACAAAAAAAATAAAATGACACAAAATTATGCATATTTTCAGTGATATTCACTGATCATGATATTAAAATGGGTAACTTGGCAACACTTTGTTAAAAAACACTCAACATTGCAAAAAAAAATTTTTTTGTAAAATCAGTATATACACACTACTACAGTCTAATAATGCTTAGTGAGATCATTTTCTGAATTTTTTTTTTTTTTTTGAATTTTTTTTTTTTTGTGTTTTCAAATTGTAAGTGATAAATACAACAGTCTAATAGTGCTTAGTGATTTCCTTTTAATTTTATTTTTTTTTTTTTTTTTTTTTTTTTTTTGGCTTTTCAAATTGTGAGTGATGAACACAACAGTCTAATAATGATAAGTGTTTTCCTTTTAAAAATTTTTTTTTTTGAATTTTTTTTTTGTGTCTCTTCACATTGTGAGTGATAATCACTGATCATATTATTGAAATGTTGAATTTGGATGCACTATGAATAAAAACATTCAACATGACAAAAGAATTATAATGGCACCACACTATGCATATTTTCATTGATCTTCACTGATCATGATATTGAAATGTTGAACTTGGCAACACTTGGAAAAACACATTCAACATGACAAAAAAATTGAAATGACACTACATTATGCATATTTTCAGTGATATTCACTGATCATGATATTAAAATGGGTAACTTGGCAACACTTTGTTAAAAAACACTCAACATTGAAAAAAAAAATATTTTTTGTAAAATCAGTATATACACACTACTACAGTCTTATAATGCTTACTGAGATCATTTCTGAAATTTTTTTTTTTTTTTGAAATTTTTTTTTTTTTTGAATTTTTTTTTTTTTGTGTCTTCAAATTGTAAGTGATAAATACAACAGTCTAATAGTGCTTAGTGATTTCCTTTTAATTTTTAATTTTTTTTTTTTTTTTTTTTTTTTTTTTTTTTTTTGGCTCTTCAAAATGTGAGTGATGAACACAACAGTCTAATAATGATAAGTGTTTTCCTTTTAAAAAAATTTTTTTTTTGAATTTTTTTTTTTTTGTGTCTCTTTACATTGTGAGTGATAATCACTGATCATATTATTGAAATGTTGAATTTGGATGCACTATGAATAAAAACATTCAACATGACAAAAGGAATTATAATGGCACCACATTATGCATATTTTCATTGATATTCACTGATCATGATATTGAAATGTTGAACTTGGCAACACTTGGAAAAACACATTCAACATGACAAAAAAATTGAAATGACACTACATTATGCATATTTTCAGTGATATTCACTGATCATGATATAAAAATGGGTAACTTGGCAACACTTTGTTAAAAAACACTCAACATTGCAAAAAAAAATATTTTTTGGAAAATCAGTATATACACACTACTACAGTCTTATAATGCTTACTGAGATCATTTTCTGAAATTTTTTTTTTTTTTGAAATTTTTTTTTTTTTGAATTTTTTTTTTTTTGTGTCTTCAAATTGTAAGTGATAAATACAACAGTCTAATAGTGCTTAGTGATTTCCTTTTAATTTTTAATTTTTTTTTTTTTTTTTTTTTTTTTTTTTTTTTTTGGCTCTTCAAAATGTGAGTGATGAACACAACAGTCTAATAATGATAAGTGTTTTCCTTTTAAAAAAATTTTTTTTTTTTGAATTTTTTTTTTTTTTGTGTCTCTTCACATTGTGAGTGATAATCACTGATCATATTATTGAAATGTTGAATTTGGATGCACTATGAATAAAAACATTCAACATGACAAAAGGAATTATAATGGCACCACATTATGCATATTTTCATTGATATTCACTGATCATGATATTGAAATGTTGAACTTGGCAACACTTGGAAAAACACATTCAACATGACAAAAAAATTGAAATGACACTACATTATGCATATTTTCAGTGATATTCACTGATCATGATATAAAAATGGGTAACTTGGCAACACTTTGTTAAAAAACACTCAACATTGCAAAAAAAAATATTTTTTGGAAAATCAGTATATACACACTACTACAGTCTTATAATGCTTACTGAGATCATTTTCTGAATTTTTTTTTTTTTTTTGAAATTTTTTTTTTTTGAATTTTTTTTTTTTTGTGTTTTCAAATTGTAAGTGATAAATACAACAGTCTAATAGTGCTTAGTGATTTCCTTTTAATTTTTAATTTTTTTTTTTTTTTTTTTTTTTTTTTTTTTTTTTTGGCTCTTCAAAATGTGAGTGATGAACACAACAGTCTAATAATGATAAGTGTTTTCCTTTTAAAAAAATTTTTTTTTTGAATTTTTTTTTTTTTTGTGTCTCTTCACATTGTGAGTGATAATCACTGATCATATTATTGAAATGTTGAATTTGGATGCACTATGAATAAAAACATTCAACATGACAAAAGGAATTATAATGGCACCACATTATGCATATTTTCATTGATATTCACTGATCATGATATTGAAATGTTGAACTTGGCAACACTTGGAAAAACACATTCAACATGACAAAAAAATTGAAATGACACTACATTATGCATATTTTCAGTGATATTCACTGATCATGATATTAAAATGGGTAACTTGGCAACACTTTGTTAAAAAACACTCAACATTGCAAAAAAAAAATTTTTTTGTAAAATCAGTATATACACACTACTACAGTCTTATAATGCTTAGTGAGATCATTTTCTGAAATTTTTTTTTTTTTTTGAAATTTTTTTTTTTTTTGAATTTTTTTTTTTTTGTGTCTTCAAATTGTAAGTGATAAATACAACAGTCTAATAGTGCTTAGTGATTTCCTTTTAATTTTTCTAATAGTGCTTAGTGATTTCCTTTTAATTTTTAATTTTTTATTTTTTATTTTTTTTTTTTTTTTGGCTCTTCAAAATGTGAGTGATGAACACAACAGTCTAATAATGATAAGTGTTTTCCTTTTAAAAAATTTTTTTTTTTGAATTTTTTTTTTTTTGTGTCTCTTCACATTGTGAGTGATAATCACTGATCATATTATTGAAATGTTGAATTTGGATGCACTATGAATAAAAACATTCAACATGACAAAAGAATTATAATGGCACCACATTATGCATATTTTCATTGATATTCACTGATCATGATATTGAAATGTTGAACTTGGCAACACTTGGAAAAACACATTCAACATGACAAAAAAATTGAAATGACACTACATTATGCATATTTTCAGTGATATTCACTGATCATGATATTAAAATGGGTAACTTGGCAACACTTTGTTAAAAAACACTCAACATTGAAAAAAAAAATATTTTTTGTAAAATCAGTATATACACACTACTACAGTCTTATAATGCTTACTGAGATCATTTTCTGAAATTTTTTTTTTTTTTTGAAATTTTTTTTTTTTTTGAATTTTTTTTTTTTTGTGTCTTCAAATTGTAAGTGATAAATACAACAGTCTAATAGTGCTTAGTGATTTCCTTTTAATTTTTAATTTTTTTTTTTTTTTTTTTTTTTTTTTTTTTTGGCTCTTCAAAATGTGAGTGATGAACACAACAGTCTAATAATGATAAGTGTTTTCCTTTTAAAAAAATTTTTTTTTTGAATTTTTTTTTTTTTGTGTCTCTTCACATTGTGAGTGATAATCACTGATCATATTATTGAAATGTTGAATTTGGATGCACTATGAATAAAAACATTCAACATGACAAAAGGAATTATAATGGCACCACATTATGCATATTTTCATTGATATTCACTGATCATGATATTGAAATGTTGAACTTGGCAACACTTGGAAAAACACATTCAACATGACAAAAAAATTGAAATGACACTACATTATGCATATTTTCAGTGATATTCACTGATCATGATATTAAAATGGGTAACTTGGCAACACTTTGTTAAAAAACACTCAAC
>JASXTE010000633.1:22500-27500 GCA_030280995.1 Hemileia vastatrix
TGATCATGATATAAAAATGGGTAACTTGGCAACACCTTTGTTAAAAAACACTCAACATTGCAAAAAAAAAAATATTTTTTGGAAAATCAGTATATACACACTACTACAGTCTTATAATGCTTACTGAGATCATTTTTCTGAAATTTTTTTTTTTTTGAAATTTTTTTTTTTTTGAATTTTTTTTTTTTTTGTGTCTTCAAATTGTAAGTGATAAATACAACAGTCTAATAGTGCTTAGTGATTTCCTTTTAATTTTTAATTTTTTTTTTTTTTTTTTTTTTTTTTTTTTTTTGGCTCTTCAAAATGTGAGTGATGAACAACAACAGTCTAATAATGATAAGTGTTTTCCTTTTAAAAAAAATTTTTTTTTTGAATTTTTTTTTTTTTGTGTCTCTTCACATTGTGAGTGATAATCACTGATCATATTATTGAAATGTTTGAATTTGGATGCACTATGAATAAAAAAAATTCAACATGACAAAAGGAATTATAATGGCACCACATTATGCATATTTTCATTGATATTCACTGATCATGATATTGAAATGTTGAACTTGGCAACACTTGGAAAAACACATTCAACATGACAAAAAAATTGAAATGACACTACATTATGCATATTTTCAGTGATATTCACTGATCATGATATAAAAATGGGTAACTTGGCAACACTTTGTTAAAAAACACTCAACATTGCAAAAAAAAATATTTTTTGGAAAATCAGTATATACACACTACTACAGTCTTATAATGCTTACTGAGATCATTTTCTGAAATTTTTTTTTTTTTTGAAATTTTTTTTTTTTTGAATTTTTTTTTTTTTGTGTCTTCAAATTGTAAGTGATAAATACAACAGTCTAATAGTGCTTAGTGATTTCCTTTTAATTTTTAATTTTTTTTTTTTTTTTTTTTTTTTTTTTTTTTTTTGGCTCTTCAAAATGTGAGTGATGAACACAACAGTCTAATAATGATAAGTGTTTTCCTTTTAAAAAAATTTTTTTTTTGAATTTTTTTTTTTTTGTGTCTCTTCACATTGTGAGTGATAATCACTGATCATATTATTGAAATGTTGAATTTGGATGCACTATGAATAAAAACATTCAACATGACAAAAGGAATTATAATGGCACCACATTATGCATATTTTCATTGATATTCACTGATCATGATATTGAAATGTTGAACTTGGCAACACTTGGAAAAACACATTCAACATGACAAAAAAATTGAAATGACACTACATTATGCATATTTTCAGTGATATTCACTGATCATGATATTAAAATGGGTAACTTGGCAACACTTTGTTAAAAAACACTCAACATTGCAAAAAAAAAAATTTTTTTGTAAAATCAGTATATACACACTACTACAGTCTTATAATGCTTAGTGAGATCATTTTCTGAAATTTTTTTTTTTTTTTAAATTTTTTTTTTTTTTTGAATTTTTTTTTTTTTGTGTCTTCAAATTGTAAGTGATAAATACAACAGTCTAATAGTGCTTAGTGATTTCCTTTTAATTTTTAATTTTTTATTTTTTATTTTTTTTTTTTTTTTGGCTCTTCAAAATGTGAGTGATGAACACAACAGTCTAATAATGATAAGTGTTTTCCTTTTAAAAAATTTTTTTTTTTGAATTTTTTTTTTTTTGTGTCTCTTCACATTGTGAGTGATAATCACTGATCATATTATTGAAATGTTGAATTTGGATGCACTATGAATAAAAACATTCAACATGACAAAAGAATTATAATGGCACCACATTATGCATATTTTCATTGATATTCACTGATCATGATATTGAAATGTTGAACTTGGCAACACTTGGAAAAACACATTCAACATGACAAAAAAATTGAAATGACACTACATTATGCATATTTTCAGTGATATTCACTGATCATGATATTAAAATGGGTAACTTGGCAACACTTTGTTAAAAAACACTCAACATTGAAAAAAAAAATATTTTTTGTAAAATCAGTATATACACACTACTACAGTCTTATAATGCTTACTGAGATCATTTTCTGAAATTTTTTTTTTTTTTTGAAATTTTTTTTTTTTTTGAATTTTTTTTTTTTTGTGTCTTCAAATTGTAAGTGATAAATACAACAGTCCTAATAGTGCTTAGTGATTTCCTTTTAATTTTTAATTTTTTTTTTTTTTTTTTTTTTTTTTTTTTTTGGCTCTTCAAAATGTGAGTGATGAACACAACAGTCTAATAATGATAAGTGTTTTCCTTTTAAAAAAATTTTTTTTTTGAATTTTTTTTTTTTTGTGTCTCTTCACATTGTGAGTGATAATCACTGATCATATTATTGAAATGTTGAATTTGGATGCACTATGAATAAAAACATTCAACATGACAAAAGGAATTATAATGGCACCACATTATGCATATTTTCATTGATATTCACTGATCATGATATTGAAATGTTGAACTTGGCAACACTTGGAAAAACACATTCAACATGACAAAAAAATTGAAATGACACTACATTATGCATATTTTCAGTGATATTCACTGATCATGATATTAAAATGGGTAACTTGGCAACACTTTGTTAAAAAACACTCAACATTGCAAAAAAAAAATTTTTTTGTAAAATCAGTATATACACACTACTACAGTCTTATAATGCTTAGTGAGATCATTTTCTGAAATTTTTTTTTTTTTTGAAATTTTTTTTTTTTTTTGAATTTTTTTTTTTTTTGTGTCTTCAAATTGTAAGTGATAAATACAACAGTCTAATAGTGCTTAGTGATTTCCTTTTAATTTTTAATTTTTATTTTTTTTTTTTTTTTTTTTTTTTTTTTGGCTCTTCAAAATGTGAGTGATGAACACAACAGTCTAATAATGATAAGTGTTTTCCTTTTAAAAAAAATTTTTTTTTTGAATTTTTTTTTTTTGTGTCTCTTCACATTGTGAGTGATAATCACTGATCATATTATTGAAATGTTGAATTTGGATGCACTATGAATAAAAACATTCAACATGACAAAAGAATTATAATGGCACCACATTATGCATATTTTCATTGATATTCACTGATCATGATATTGAAATGTTGAACTTGGCAACACTTGGAAAAACACATTCAACATGACAAAAAAATTGAAATGACACTACATTATGCATATTTTCAGTGATATTCACTGATCATGATATTAAAATGGGTAACTTGGCAACACTTTGTTAAAAAACACTCAACATTGCAAAAAAAAATATTTTTTGGAAAATCAGTATATACACACTACTACAGTCTTATAATGCTTACTGAGATCATTTTCTGAAATTTTTTTTTTTTTTTTGAAATTTTTTTTTTTTTTGAATTTTTTTTTTTTTGTGTCTTCAAATTGTAAGTGATAAATACAACAGTCTAATAGTGCTAAGTGATTTCCTTTTAATTTTTAATTTTTTTTTTTTTTTTTTTTTTTTTTTTTTTTTTGGCTCTTCAAAATGTGAGTGATGAACACAACAGTCTAATAATGATAAGTGTTTTCCTTTAAAAAAAATTTTTTTTTTGAATTTTTTTTTTTTTGTGTCTCTTCACATTGTGAGTGATAATCACTGATCATATTATTGAAATGTTGAATTTGGATGCACTATGAATAAAAACATTCAACATGACAAAAGAATTATAATGGCACCACACTATGCATATTTTCATTGATCTTCACTGATCATGATATTGAAATGTTGAACTTGGCAACACTTGGAAAAACACATTCAACATGACAAAAAAATTGAAATGACACTACATTATGCATATTTTCAGTGATATTCACTGATCATGATATTAAAATGGGTAACTTGGCAACACTTTGTTAAAAAACACTCAACATTGCAAAAAAAAATATTTTTTGGAAAATCAGTATATACACACTACTACAGTCTTATAATGCTTACTGAGATCATTTTCTGAAAATTTTTTTTTTTTTTTGAAATTTTTTTTTTTTTTGAATTTTTTTTTTGTGTCTTGAAATTGTAAGTGATAAATACAACAGTCTAATAGTGCTTAGTGATTTCCTTTTAATTTTTAATTTTTTTTTTTTTTTTTTTTTTTTTTTTTTTTTTTGGCTCTTCAAAATGTGAGTGATGAACACAACAGTCTAATAATGATAAATGTTTACCAAAATCTAATGAAGCTTACTGTTTTACTATTTTGGAGACTTTTTTTTTGAAATATATTTTATAGTGTTTTTTGATTTGTCATTTACATATAGAAAGATAGGGGAATAAAATTAAATATATTTTCTTGAAAGGTGTTATGGTTTCTGTTTTGATGAAACTTTTATATCAAACAAAAAAGCAAATGTCACCTGGGGCACCAGAGTATTCACATGTGGTCCCCCACCATACTACTGACTCGGCCCTACAATGTTTGACTGCGCAGATCAGACGGGATGCGGTAAGTTCATTGTGGTATGGCCCCAGATGAAAGGTATCACTGAAATTAAATATATATAACCTATTTTAAAGATTTTTCAATAAAGACACAAGTCATTAGTGCCAATCAATTTAAAATGAACAGAAAAAAAATATATATATATTAACATTTTCATATTTATGATTTTTTCAGTAGTAAAGTATAATAATAATAATAATATAATCATCTCAGACAAAGAAATTGTGTAATCTGATGGTCCATTGAAATGTTAATTCACATCTCAAGGTCAACATCAGTTATCAAAAAAGAATTATTGTCTCTAGATGGCTCTTCCTATATGGCTTATGATTATGATCATTTTACTCATCATGTCAACAAAATATTCATTCAAGACAAAATGCAGCATAAATTGCAGTGTAGTCAAATAAAGTAAGGAGAATAATGAAAAATAACACATACACACATTTTTATTTTCATTCTTAATAAAAAATGATTAGTTGGGAAAAAAATAAAAAGAAGGAACATGTACATCAGATTAGCATCATTGACAATTTATGAGACAACCTAAAAAAATATAAATACAATAAGGAGGAAATATGGTTTTCAG